>NDXB01009609.1:49775-133059 GCA_002631895.1 Agapornis roseicollis
CTTTTTTTAAATTTTTATTTTTTTTTTTTTCTTTTTTTTTTTTTTTTTTTTTTTTTGGTGGGAATAAAAAGCTGTGAAATTGTTCAACCTACTTTGTAACCAAAGAAGCAAAGCTGTGTAATTGAGTTGTTTTGTTGGGTTTTTTTTATTTTATAATGCACATTCTTTATGTATTTTTATTTAGTGTTTTCTCATTCACAACTTTCTTTGCTGTCTAGCATGATCTGCATGACCTATAATCTTTGAACCACTTTCGTACCTCATGTTTTTATCCAGCACTCTTATTGTAATATGTAATAGTCTGTGAACAATGTCAAATGAAAAAGAAAGAACAGCTGGTGTTGGTGGAGCTGAGCTAGTGTGCTACGCACTAGTTGTTAAAAAAAAAATGAAGTGAGCCATCTTTTGTTCATTTAAAATGGTGTTTTGAATTTCGTATGCAGAAAACGTTTTGTTACATTGCAGATTTTAATGTATTTAATAAATGCAACATGCAGATTACGTGCAGTGTATACTGAGTATTTAAATTAAAAATGTACATTTCATAAATACAGTTTCAAGAGAGACCATCATTTGTGTAAACTAACACAGTGTGTCAAATTGATGTATAAATATATATATTTTAACACATTTTTCTGAAATTAAACTGCAGTTTTGTTGAATTTTTTGGCTGTAGAAGTTGTTGCAGTGTAACGAAATTCACGAGTACTTTTTTCCTTAACAAAATTGTGAACGGTAACCTCAGGGAGCCAGTAATAGAATAGTGCCAAAATTGTAACTGCTTCTAGTGCAAGAGGCTAATTTTCTTTTATTGTAGGAAAGGCGTGATTGCAATGCTGTCAGTGACCCTGTTGGTTTTGGGCTTGCACTGAGATGCATATACACACAGATACAGAGAGAGACATTAATGTTTGGTGATGTGCTGGGTGTTGAGAAAGTTTGGTATGTTGTGTTGAAACCAAGAATTCACTTTCAAGAAACATGTGTACAAGTAAAGGGCATTGTGTGCCTTCCTGGCAGGCCGCATAGGGTGCTTGGTTTCCTCCAGTCTGTACCTGTTCTGTCAGGTGGCCTGCAAAAGTTTGCTGCAATATCTTACCCTTGTATGTATCTAACTCTTGTCAGCTTTGCGTGTTAGGTAAAACAAGAGAAACAATGCTGGTTTGGTGTCTTCTCGAGGAAGCATCTCCCGTGTTCCAGAAACTTAGACAGCATCACACGTTCCTGGTAAGCATCAGTTCATGGCACTCTTCAAAAAAGGCACATAAGTGTATGTATATATATATATATATATATATAGGTACTTGCTGAAGTAATATATTAAAACAATCATCAGTTGTAACTTGGTGCTCTTGACCTGCTATAAGCAAATACATACCTGTGCTGCTGTAAATCTGCTAGTGAAATAAGAACTTTGCAAACTGAAAACCAACACATTTCAATAGCAAAGTGTGTTCTTCCTTCCAGTGTGATCGGTAGCTCACTGCAGCTATACTGTCAGGATGTGTCTGGTAAAGTAAGTAAGAATGACAGATCAGGGGACTTAGGGGACAGAAGACCTTTAGATGAATAGTTGATTAAAACTATGGAGGAAAATCACTTAACTGTCGATTTGCTCATGAGTGAAATGGAAAGGAGGCATTTGAAGCATGATTGGAGTTGCTGCAGTCCTGCTGGTGGCAGCAGCTGAGAATCAAGCTGATGAGAATATGGTCCCAAGCACTTCAGTGTTCCCATGCAGCTGGTGTCCATTCAACTCCTCTTCCTTGTGTAATGCTTGGATCTTGTGAAGTAGTCTTTGTGTTAGCTCTGCTGCACAGTGACATACCTGCTTACACACAGGTATTCTGGAGAGGTTTTTCTTCCAAAAGAGAAAAGTATTGAGCAAATCAGTGGCAAATAGGAAATGAAACAAAGATTAAAATTATACTATTATAAATCCTTCGTTTGTTTCACTCCTGTCATGTTCAGTTTTTTCAAGTTTTAGTTTTTTTCCTAGTGGTAAGTTGTGTTCAGCTCTAAATAACAACTCAGCTTGCACTACAAAATGGCAGAAGAGGGTCTCTTGAATTGCTGCCATCTCTTCCTGAGAGGTAGTCTGAGGCTGCTGCCTGTGGAGAGAAAGGAATTGTAGTTCCTCAATGTGAGAAGGTCATCTTGATGTTCTTGCAGGTTTGATTTCAGACTGAAGAAAGGCTTGTTGACAGATGAGGATGTTTCTGTCAGGCTGTATTGGCTGCTGCATGGCTTTGTGCACATGGTGTCAGTCAGCTTCCTGCCACTGTAAAGCCTTTCTTTGTTGTCTTTAAGTGTGCCCTGCCATATGCTGGTACCAGTGATGTCAATCAACTGCCCCTCTGCATTTGCGTGGCATGAGGCTGCCTCCTCAGGGGTCTGGCTGGTGCCACTGCAGCTCCTTCTGCTCCGTGCCAGTTGACTGGTTTTGGGTGTTCTGTCAGGAAAATGACTGTGCTCAGGGAGCTACATGTGAGAGTGGGTTCTTAAGATGCGATGCCATGCTCTGTGGGAAGTGGTGCTGTTGCATATTCCCGTAATGCATGTCTTTGAAATAATTCCATGATGTCAGCATAAAAAATAGAGAAGTAATTCAGCTACTGGAATTGCTGTGCTTTGAAACAGGGCTGACTATATGATTGTGTGTGTGCAGTTGGGTCAGAGGGAGAGTGCAGTCGTGGTGTCTCAGCAGCAGAAACACCAAGAGCAGAAGGGTCACAAAGTGATGACACTTAGCTTAGTGTTGGCTCTGAATTAGCCCTTGTATTTCAGAGAGGATGTGGCAGAACATGCAGGAAAAGGCTACGAAGACAATGGAGGATCCTTCAAGGGGAGAGCCCATACAGGCTCTGACCTTGTTTTGAAGTGAGTAGGCTGTGGGAAGGCTCAGAGTCCAGAGAAGGTGGTGGGTGAGGTGAGATGAGCACAGAACCAGACCTCACCTGCAGAGAACATGTATCTTTTCAGGTAGCAGAAAGTGAACTTTGAAGCTGGTTGTTGTGGAGGCAGGTGGGATGTTCTCAAAGGTGTTAGGCAAATTCTAAGCCACCAGGTTGATGAAAAGGGATGTATGCTCTTGCCACCCCTACACAAGGCTTCGGAGTGTGAGGAGAATGAGCTATAAAGGGTGGCTGAATTTCCCTGTCTTCTTTCTAAACAGTTTCTGCTGCAGCTGCTTGACACAAAGTGCTTGGCCAGTTGGGGCCTGTCAGAGCTTTGCTCTTATATTACAAGCTCACAGTGTTTGGTGGGCTATGGTAAGATTTCAGTTGAGCAACAGCCTAGCAGCCCCCTTGAGTTTGTTTGCTGTGTGTCTACTGTTATGCCCGGTCACTGAGGTGCCGTTCCAACGTGACTGTGGGGGAGAAGCAGCCTCTGCTCCACGAGGTCTAAGGCTAGGATTGCACACTGGATGTGGAAGGAGCCTGCTGCCTTCCTGACTCTTATGCTTTCAGTGGGAGAAGATTCCTCCTCGGGCCATCACCAGCCTCCGGCTGCCGCGGGGCGGGGGCGGCGGGCGTCCCCCAGCTGGGCCCCGTGCCCTTGCGCGCTCCGCGGCCGCTGGGCGTCGCTGTGGCAAGAAGCCTCCCGGCTATGGCGGCCGCCAGCCACGGGGTGGCGCAGTGGGAGGCCGAGCGGCGGGTTGGCTGCGGCCCCGCTGTGCCCCGCGGCCCGCCCCCAACCGGAGGCGAGGCCGAGCGGGAGGTTGTGCGGGTTTCCCGGACGCTGCCCTGAGGAGCTCTGGTCCTGCGGCCCCTCGGTGACGGCCACGCGTTGTTCCTCGTCCCCTGGGGTCTGCGGCGTCCCCGGGCCCCGAGTTCTTCCCGTGCCCGCCTTGCCCTCCTCGAGGAAGATTCCCCCGTTGCCCAGATCGGATGCACGGGCCCTGCTGCTCTGACAGCAGCTGCTGCACTCATCCTTCCAGCCTTTGGGTGCTCTACACCGTGCGCTCCTGCCGCTTGTGCTGTCCTGTTGCTCGAAAGCAACAACCTCTGGGGTTCTGAGCAATAACTGCTGCAAACGGTTATTATTATTCCCTTTCTGAAAGTTGTTTGATTGCCTCACTGTTCTAAGTGAGTATGTGACACGATGCTGTCTGCATGCCCCATGTGCTTATAGCTGAGCAGATCCACATAGGCCATGTCAGTGCAGGAGAGCTCTGTAGTCAGCAATGGCCGAATCATTTTCCTGATTGTGCTGTACTGAGATGAAGGGAACCTTGCAGTGTGGTCCCAGCTACAGCTGGTGCAGCATGACAGGATGCTGGGGGTGTGCAGTGCCGGAGATGTGGCAACTGCCTGTTCATGGCTATAACTACTCTTGCTGCATGTCAGCGTAAGCACCCCCACAGAGCACTTGGGTTTCAGTTCAGCAGTGCTTCTCGAGCAGAACAGTACACCAAACTGCAACGGTCTGAACAGCTGTCACTGGTCCCTGGTCTGTCGGACAAGGAGTGCTCTCTGTGCTGTAATTACAATACAAACAGCTGCTGCACATCCCTTTATTTACATGTGACTAACAATGTGCTTCTGTTCTGAATCCAGCGATGCTTGAAAACATGCACTGAGCCACCACAAGGGCAAAGTACTGCAAAGACCAATGATGCATGCTGGCTTTGCACCGAAGTAAACAAGTCTTGTGCAAATTTGTTTGAAGTTCAGTAAAATCCACCATGAAGTTTCAGGTCACCACAGTCCCTCATGAGGCTTTGTAAATGGCTCCTGTGGAAGCAGGAACCAGTCAGAGCTCCCCTGGGCTTCTATTGTACCCCCAGGGACCAGAGAATAGGCATGTCACAGAACAGCCACCCACTGAACAGGGAAGGGGAGCAGCACTGGGTTGCCTCTGTGGCTGAAGTCCCTGCAGCCAATGGTTCCACGGCATCATAGCACCAGCACAATCCAGATCCCAGGTGAGCCAAACATGGGTGTTTCCTGCAGCAAAAGAGATCCTCTTGGAGAAGCTCAGTAAGCTGCACTAATTATGAAGTGGCTCAGTTTCAACACCCAGTAGGGCACAATTTTGCCAACCTCAAAACAAACACATCTTGCACTTGAAAAGAACTTTATTTTAAATCACAGGTTATACCACTTACAAAATATGAGTGTCCGAGCACAAGGGATGCACGTTACCTTGTACAGCTTTGGGGCATGCTCCTGGCCACGCTAGCTTACACCAGTCCCAGTGATATCATATGTATATACGACAACTCATACGAAGATTTGCTCCTTCATGGCTAACGAGCATTTAATTAATCTCTACAGAAACGTTTTTCTATTACCTCTAATTTAACCAGACTTAAATTTGTCTTCTGCTAAGAAACCTGAAAAAAAGACATCTTCCTTTAGAAACTGTACAACAGCAGACCCATTTCAAACTGCCTTTGTTACCACAGACAGCAAACGGCCAACATAAAGCCTGGGCCATCAGCAACAAAATACAATCGATAGCAGCATTTCCCACTGTGATCTTGAGTTACAGTCATCTATGAGTCTAAAGAGGGCTTTTTTTTTTCTTCAGCATCACTAAGAAGAAACTGTGATCATTCCTAGGGCAGCAGTTAGGTACTGGATCCATTGTTAGATGAAACTGAGTTAAAAGCAGGATTTACCTTAAATAAGATTAAATATATATTGCAAGACATAGCACACGCTGCCAATGCTGCACATAAAAGCAGAACTGTGGGCACAGGGTCCCTGTGCCTGCATGAAACATTCCCATACAATATTGTAAAAGTCAAAACCATCACCACGTGTTGAACGCTGTCCAAGAAGTATTTACAGAACGGTCACAACCTGCAGCCTGGGGAGGCTCGGTCAGGTGGTGGGAGCTCCAGTTGAGCCTTTCAGCAGTCTGTGGAGCTTCAGCATCAGGTTATGCCAGGAAAAGCTGCTGCTTGGTCACGCTGCTTCCTAACCAAGGAACACCCACTAACTCTATACAAACAAGCACTGCATATGTATTAGGACAAGAGGCGTAGGATAAAGTTTTCCGCTGTGAGAAGCGTTTGGGCGCTAGCACACTGCCACATGCTGCAGTGAGGCTACTCTACGTGTACAGAGGATAATGTGCCTGGCAAGCTGCAGGACCTGGCACGAACCATCTGCTTTGTACGGATCATGCTTCAAACTTGTACTCCAGCTACTATAAAAATCCAGGCTTCTGACGTTAAATAAAATCATTTCCAGCTACACAGAGACTTAAACAGATCTCCAAACCGGTGTTCATGACAGGTGCCAACTCCTAAGTATCTACATCATGTACAGCATAGCGTATCCACAGAGAACGTGACCGTGCACCTCACTGAATAAGGAGGTCCACGATTGTAGATCAACAACATACTTTTATTGCTTTGTACATGTAGTGCTGTTCAAGGCACTGTGGCACGGGCTAGAAAACTCGGAATGGCTGTGAAGGGACCTGGAATGCGACGTGGCCGGTGCCGCTGCACAGTCTGGGGCTGGAGGGCGCCGGCCGGGACGGGGGCAGCTCACGGCAGCGTCGGGGGCGGGTGGCCCCGACCGGTGACGGGCCCCTCACATGCCCATTCGGATGCTCTGGATAATCTGGAAGATGGCTGCAAGAGAGCGGGGAGGGGAGGGAAGCACTTGCCGGCAGCGCTTCACGCGGAGAAGAAGCGGGCGGGCCGCAGCGGGCTCTCCGCGGGGCCCACCCTCCCGCCCGCCCGCGCCGCTTTGCCCGCTTACCTGATCCACAGACCACGAAGATGAACAGCGCCAACAGCCAAGGCCCGACCGACGCCTTCTCCTCCGGGGCCGTCCTCTGCAGGCACAGCACCGCCGTCACCCCCGCCCGTTACCCCGGCTTGCCACCCCAGCCCCAACCCCCGCCCGGTCCCGGCGCGCACCGAGGTCTTGGCGACGTTCCCACGCTGGGTGATGTTCTTGCTGTGCTTCTCGTTGGCCATGCGGATGCGCTGCTTGGCCACCATGGTGTGACCCGACCGACCGACCGCCGGACGGCCCGGCCGCCGGTCCCCTCGCAAAGCTCCGCGCACCGCCCGCTGCCAGCGTCAGCACCGCGCGGCACCGCCCGCCGGAAACACGCGCCTCCACGGGCGGGGCCGCCACCCGCCGCCAACCCGCGCGCCCGGCAGCACCGCTTCCGGGGCAGCGCGCGCCGCGGCGGGCGGAAGAGCCCGCTGCGCGTCACGCGCCGGCGTTCTCACTCCTGCCCCACTCGACGTGGACGTCTCTGGGGTGGCCGTGTCGTTGCTCACCCGGAAACGGAAGCCGAAGCCAAACTTGCCGCGCCAAGATGGCGCCTCCTACGCCCCTGCTGGCAGGTGGGTCGGGACCTGGTAGTGGTGGTAGGGCGAGCGAGAGGCCTGGGTTGCTGGCGGCAAGTGGGCTCCGCGGCCGGGCGCCTAGTGTCCTCCGCAGGTCCCCTTCTCAAGTTGCGTTCTGTAGCATGGCTTGTCCCGGCCGCAGGTCCTGGGGGCCATGCTCTGCCCGCCAGGCCGGGCCCGTTCCGCTCCCGGGGGCCGGCAGTGCCTGGCCGGGCCATTTCTGTGGCTCGTGGGTACGCTCCTCTTTTGGCCCGATCGGTTCCTGGGCAGCCGCCGGGCTGTCCGCGAGCCTTCCTCTGCCCTGGCGGGGGGGAGCTGATAGGGTTTCTAAAACGTGCGTGTTCCTTTGCCTTGGTTGCCTGCCTCGTGTGGCCTATGACGGGAGGTGCTGTGCTGGAGGGACCGGACGGCGAGTGCAGCAGGGCAGGACCCAGCCCTGGGCCGCGATGGCAAAGGGTGCGGCCTGCCGGCGTCTGAACCGCTCGACAGCCGGTTGGAGTTTGTAGCTCACAGGAGCGCCTTCACTGCACTTTGTGGGAAAGTGCCTTTCGAGAGTTCTTTTTCCTTTGCTCTTTGTTTCACTTCTGAAGTCCATAATGTAACGGATTCCCTCCCCCCCCCCGTTTTTCTAAGCTTTTAACGCCAACATATTTACCTTTGCATGGGTGTGAAAGGGGCCTGCGGCCGTTCGGGGTGGGTTTTGGATTACTTGTTGCTGTCTGTAAATAAGCTCTGAAAACTGGATCTTGATTTTTCTTGGCAGCCTGACAAAGACCTGGGAAATAGACTCTGGGCAAGGATGTGAAGCTAGTAGGTCATATTTAAAACATTGCTAAAACATACCCTTGAGGTATGTTAGGGGTATGTTGTACCCCCAGGGATCTGAAGGGCTATAGAGCATGTGGAGGTTTGAAACCTATCAGGTCATATTTAAAGCATTGCTAAAACATACCCTTGAGGTATGTTAGGGGTATGTTGTACCCCCAGGGATCTGAAGGGCTATAGAGCATGTGGAGGTTTGAAACCTATCAGGTCATATTTAAAGCATTGCTAAAACATACCCTTGAGGTATGTTAGGGGTATGTTGTACCCCCAGGGATCTGAAGGGCTATAGAGCATGTGGAGGTTTGAAACCTATCAGGTCATATTTAAAGCATTGCTAAAACATACCCTTGAGGTATGTTAGGGGTATGTTGTACCCCCAGGGATCTGAAGGGCTATAGAGCATGTGGAGGTTTGAAACCTATCAGACCAGTATTTTCCCATGTAATAAACTGCTGCTTATGATGATTTCCATTTGTTAATTTCTAAAGGGCTACGAATGATGAAGTAAGGACCCTCAGCAGTTAAAGGGGAAGCTCCAAAGAGCAGTGTAGGGGTGTTTCATAGCAGACATTACAGTTTTCCCAGGTGTTGTTGCACCTGTGCCTGCTGACATTCTGCTCCCAGACCTCCTGCTGCACTGCTGCTGGCCACAGTGCTTCATTCAGATAACACAGCTGTAGAGCCTGCAGCTTGGGCTTCTTGAGTTATGTGTGACAGTAAAAATTGTCACCTCAGCACACCAAAAAACCACGTAAAACACAGCTAATGCCTATGTAATAGTCACCAGTTTCATGGTTCAATTCTGAATTCTATGTGCTTGTAATAGAACTACCAAAAACCCCCAAAACCAGCCATATATAGCAGTCTATATATAGCTGTCCCACCTTCACAATTTTGCATGAGTCCATCTTCATTTCTTGTTTTCTAGTGTTGTAAGCATGGCAAGGACTCTGAAAAAAATGAAATCTGAAACACAGTTTATGCTGATATTTCTTTCTGTTTTCCCAGTTGAAGTTCAATGTTGAAACTACCAGCAGGGCAAATCTTGCCTAATGTCGGCAGAAAAACCCCAGTCCAACGTAATCTTCCTTTGGCAAATGCTGTTCCTGTGTTCAGACAGCTAATCCTCACTTTGACATGTACTGAGGCAGCTCTTTTCAACTCCATTGGTCAGAATGCTCCAGTGGCTCTTGCAGCAATGGAGCATTCTCAGCTTTTGCAAGTTAGACTGTGGGAAAGTGCTTCCTGCAGCAGGGTTGAGAGCTGTCACTATTGGTCATTTCTGGATGAGATTTTATCCAACCCTCCTTTCTTAAGCAGATGCAGCTCTTGTAGTTTGAGGTCATCTTGTGAGATGAAGCCAGACTCTTGGTTTGTGGTATCCAGTGATGGGACAACAGGCAATGGGCTTAAACTGACATCCAGGAAATTGCATTTAAACATAAGAAAAGCTGGTTTACTGTGAGAATGACCTTGGGTACAGGCTGCCTAGAGAAACCATGGATCTTCCTCTCTGGGAATACTCTTCCACCCACCTGAAGCCATGGTGGGATGGGTAGCCCTAGGGGTGCCCCCTGCATTGGCCCTTCCACCGTGCACCTGATTTGGGTCTATCCTGCCCTGCCCTGCTGCCCTTGGCAGTGCTTATGCTCCCTTCTTTGCACTGGCACCTGTGCTCCCATTGCAGAGGGACAAACTGATTCACAGACTGACTCCGTTGGGAAGGCTGCCCTGGAAGGGCTTTGCCAGTCAAAGCAGGGAGCTGATTGCATGACTGTAGGTGTGGGAAAGCTGAGACTGGCAGCTTTCTGTCCCACTTCAGTCCTTAGCTTTGGCAAAATGCTGGCTGGTTGCTGCTGTGTTGGCAGCAGCGTCCATAAGACTGGTTCCTCCACTGCTGTTGTGTGCTGGAGCTGCTGGTGCTGGGGTAATAGTTCAGCTCCGTCTCTTCATGCATCTGTCCTGTATTTTAATCCTGTAGCTGCTGTGGATGAGCCAGGAGCCTCGGCATGTGTTACATTCTGAATCTCCTTACAACTCTCTCACTTTGAAATGCAAACAGGGAAAAAGGGTGTGCAGGTCTCAAGGTGCATAGATTAGAAGAAATTTTTGCTTTGGGCAGTTCTCTGAATTTGAAATGACAGTTATTTTTTCACTCTTCCAGTGAGAGGATCAGAAGGGCTTTATATGGTGAATGGGCCACCTAGTTTCACAGAGAACACAGCCTTTCAAAGGTATAGTTATTCTCACTAGTTTTTGTCTTTTGCACAAAAGAAATTATTTTCTAAAAAGTAAAGGTAAACTGTAGAATTGAAAAATGTATAAATATAAGTGATTTTTTTCTTACTGGTAGTAGTTCAGAAAATTGATGGTTTTGAAGGCTTTATGCTTGCCTGACTTCTCATGGTCACTGAACAACTGCAGAGAAGACTGCACTGTTAAAAAGTGCTACTCAGAAGTGCAGCAGGGAAATTGGTGTGTTTCTTTTCATTTTGTTAAAAATACCTTAACTTATATCGTATCTCTGAATCCTAATGTTGCATTTCTTACTTCTTTAGGGACTCTGGAAAAAATTGCAAAGCTGTTGCCTTTAGCAGGGATGGTTCTCTCTTTGCCTGGTGCAATGGAGAAAAGTAGGTGCATTCTATTATATTTAGTTTGCATTAAGCAGGATCAGTTGTGCCCCATTTGCTATTATGTGTTTGCATATATGCTTTAAATTCAGTTTATTTCTGCATTATTCACTATAGTGGCTTTATTTCCTGAATATTTGATAAAATATTTACTGTTTTCTTATATTTTATCAAATATGCACCCATTCCTGTGGAATCTGGATAAGCTTTCTTTAGGTTTTCTTTGTGTGTTCATATTTTTATAGTACAGTACTACCTGGTTTTCTGAGATGAATCTGTTGGTCAAGTTCACAGAAGATAAAGAATTTATGCATCTTGCATACAAACAGTATAAGGTTCCATTTTTATAGACCCAGTGCATTAGAGAGTTCCCTAGAGATAATACTTTACATAAGACTGGATCATGGGGTTGCTGTTGTAAAGATAAGGCTTCTTCTGATATGCCAGTATTCTTACTAACAGGTTAAAAAAGTATTTAGTAATTTCAGGTAACCATTTTCTTTTAAGTACATAGCATAGATGTAGGATTCATTACTTTCTCTTTTGGTTTTGGTTCTGCAAAATATTTAAACCTAACCCTAAATATTTTTCATTAAAAACTTAATTTTTGTCAACTGGAAACATCCATTTCCAGGAAATGTTTGTGGGGGAAAATGTTCTTCAAACAACCAGGTTGTGTATCCAGGTACCCACACTTTAAGTGAGAATATTCCAAATGGCAGATCTTTCCTGTCCTGTCATGCTTCTTTGTTTTGGGGGCTGTCCGTCTTTGTTTCTGAAAGGGAGCAGTTAGGGAGATGGTAGAAACAGGCTCCTAATGCAGCTTCCAAGAGCAACAGTGACTTGAAAGCATCTTTATGTGATCTTTTTAATTTATTTGGATTCCATATGTGGCAGATCTTTAATACACAGCACTCAGAGATGTTGCTTGACCTTGCTTGTCCAGCTCTCTGACCTTTGCTTTTTATTGTCCCTGTCTCCCTGCATCCCCAATCTCAAAAAGCCCAAATCATAAATTACGTATCATTACAGATAGAAGGCTTTTAAAAAATGTGTGAATAATGTGTGTTTTAATTCAGTTAGAATCTTTCTGTTGTGCTCAACTTCAGCACTGTGGAGGTGTAGATGGATTCTACGGATGGGATGTATCTTGTGTTTTGTTTAGAGTTTAAGTATTGCAGATAAAAATATGTGATATATTTTGACCAGTGCTCTCACTCAGTTCCTGTTGGATATCTAGTTTTAAAAGGCATTCTTGCAAAATATTAGTAAAAGCAGAGGGGAGAAAAAAGCTCTTCTGACTTCATTACATTGTCCAAATTTGGGTCAGATCTAGAAGAGTCATATGCTGAAAGTTACTTTGGCTATTAATGAAGTATTTTAAGCATGTTTTATTGAAATAACATCTATTTATTCCAGAGTAAATGTTGTTAATGTCACCAGTGCTGAGTTACTGTGTTCCTTTGATCTTCCAAAGGCAGTTTGCCTTCAATTCTCACCAAAGAATAATATTCTGGCAACATGGCAGGCCTATACAAGTGAGTATTTTACCAGATGTACAAGTACATGGGGTAACTTCATATTTTAATTTGGTTTGCAGGCTTTCCATTATCTGATTTGTCACTGCAGTATATTTATTGGCTAAATGAGCAGTACAGGAAGTGTACAGAAAATTATATGGGTAATCAAGTATATAGTGGAGGAGGGAGCGATGCCATCTTCTGAAAGCATCTGCTATCAAACGTTCTTACAAATACTAAAGCTAAGTGCACATAACAATTACTCTATTAAAGTAAATAACATTTCTAAAAATGGCTGGCTGATCTTAGTGCAAAGAGCGTATTAACAATACGCTGTTCAAGTCGTTTATATTCATTTATAGAAAATTGCAAGCTGACTCATAGTAGTCATGTTCTCCATGAGGCATAGCTGAGTTGAGTGCTCTCTATTGTCCAGAAGGCTTTATTCCCTCCTTTCCCTCTCTGTGGAGTTTATGTTCCAAAGTTAGATAGCCTCAGGCTCATCCAAGTTGTGTGTCTGAAATAGAGGGTGTAAGTGCTTCTTCCGACAGAAGGAGCTGGCCATAAGCTGAGCATGTAGGACATGATCTGGGACAGATTGTACGATAAGACAGGGCAACACAAGTGACAGAACTGTTGCCAGCTGTGGACTGTTAGAGAACTGTTAGGAGGTCTGTTCTGGGTAAATGGTACAAATAGGCAGGCTGTATGTAGTATCCAGATAAGCAGGAAGGTATAGGGACTTTAAAACCAGCAGAACCATTTTGTATGGCTTGCAGATAGAGCTGCAACTTCATCCTGATGAACAAAATGCATCTCATCCTTATGAAAACAAAATGTAGGAGGGAAGAACAGCTTAATTGTTTGCCAGGGGGATAGCTTTTGATTAAAAAGTATGCATTACAAAAGCTGTGCTAGTGTTGGTGGTCCTAGTCTTATAATGGGGAGTAGAAGCCTTTCACCTAAAAATGTTGTTCTTTCTGCAGACAGAAAGATGGTAGAAAGACTTACGTTAATAGGTAAAGCAAATAACGGTTTAGGGTTTAGTCCTTCAGGGGGTGGGATGGTTTTTGTAAAAGGTTTATGCATGCTTAGTTGCTTGTAGAATTGTGAGGTGGAATGTCATCATGGTGAAGCAGGTTTAACCTCCAGAGACCACTGTACTGTAATGCATATTTGTGTTGCAGCTGCTAAAGATGGCACAGCAGGAGTGCCCAACCTACAACTTCATGATGTGAAAACTGGAAAGTGTTTAAAATCTTTCATCCAGAAAAAGATGCAGAACTGGTAGGTAACATTTACAAATACTAATTGCTTGCAAAGAAATGTGGTTTCCAAAATTTGATCCAGTAAATAGAGCTTTTAGTGTGGTGTTGGATTTTAAAATACATCTGCTACTAGCTTATTTGTGCTTGTAGGTATCTTTTTATGTAGTTACAATTGTTTCTTAGTATAAATTCACTATCATTTTGCACCACAGAGAAAGCTGGGGAGACGATAACTAAGTCTGCTTCCGTATTTTTCACTATGCAGATGGCATTTGTCATTTTGAACCATAGATCATGTTTGAACTTGTTTGACTGTAAAAATGGAGGAAAAAAGATCATATATCAGTAAAGATGAGCATAATTTGGTGTTTCTAATTTTTTTCATTAAATGTAGGTGTCCTTGCTGGGCAGATGATGAAAGCATTTGTGCCAGGAATGTAAACAATGAAGTTCACTTCTTTGAAAACAACAACTTCAGTACGCAAGTATTTCTATACATTTTATTGCATTCTACATATGCATTTTCTTTTCAGTGTTGCTTTTTTCCCTTTTTTTTTTCCCCCTCATTTCTTCTTTTGCTTGCTTTTTATTTTAAATATTACCTGCATTCTATTTGAATTTGGCATTCAGAATCATTGTTTTAATGAAGTATGTTTTCACCTTCTTGTTTATCTTTTCAGAGACTTCTCTAATTTGAAATGTGTTTAATTTTCAATTAAAGAGGCCTGATTCTGGATTGTTTCTCATTTAATGAGGTCCAGGATGTAGTCAACAGAGGATGTGATCTGTGATTACTTATTTGTGTTATGTGTATTTTGTCAATGAACTATTAAATAATGGTTCATTAGAAAATATATGAATGGCAGAAATGAAGTTACGAGGCTAGAGCATTGGTTTCAAGAAAGTTTATGTCTAGCAGTAGAATATTTGGAGTCAATAGAGGTCAAAAAGGGAAAGGGAAGAAAAAAGCAGGAAAATAAAAGATTAATTCAAACAAAAATTTAAAGGAATAAAAGAAAACTGCAGGAGGCAGTGGTGTGTGGTTTTGGTTTTTGGTGGGTTTTTTTTGTTTGTTTCTTTTCTTTTAAATATATAGCTGATAGAAGAATTATTGTGTAAAAATACTGCCTGTGAGAGATACAATTTCCTGAGAATTAGCCCTACTGAGGTTAACAAAGCTATACTTGGAAAGCATGGAATGTGCTGGAATGAGGTTGTGGGTTGCTGATATTCATATAATTTTGAGAGATGCATTTCCCATAAGTTGTCTGTGGAAAGGGGCAATGTCCAGCACAGAGCAGGACTTTATGAATGCTTCCTCTCAGGAAAGATCATCCAGTAAAGCTGAAAGGGAAAACCCTTGGCTCTGTGATAGTGCATGTTATCTGAATGTGACTGGTACTGCTTCCTCTGAAGTCAGCACAGATGAGATGAAGAATTCTGTGCCTGCCTTAAGACATGAGCTGTGTTCACCTGGGGTTCAGAAGCTTCCTTGCTGTTTGAACTTCCAAATACTAAATACTGGTTTTCAGACCTAGGCTTGGTTCAAGTTGGATTTGTAAATAAAAATACATGAAAGCAATGGCTGTTTGCCTAGTGAAAGAAATCCTTTATTGGTTTTTATTATCCATGATACATACCCATAAAAAGGTATAGTGAAGTAATCCAGGCTAACAAGTTTTGTCATTAACACCTGTGGCTTTTTTTTGCAGACACTATTGCAAATAAACTGCATTTGCAAAAGGTGAATGATTTTGTGTTATCTCCAGGAGCGCAGCCAACTAAGGTACTTCTGAGGTTCTTTCACAGTTTTTTCTTGGTTTTCTTAAAAAAAATCACCTTGAATTTAGTAAATTTCGCTACTAGTACTAGTGAATAGACATTGTGCTACCAAGAGTGTAATCTGCAATAAAGTCTTGTGGCTTTGTTTTAGGTTGCAGTATATGTTCCAGGCAGTAAAGGTGCACCATCATTTGTTCGACTGTACCAGTATCCCAACTTTGGTGGCCCACAGTCTGCACTAGCCAATAAGAGCTTCTTTAAAGCTGATAAGGTGACAATGCTATGGAACAAAAAAGGTAGAACAGCTGTATATTTAACCTTTTCATATTCCACACACTTTGTTTACTGTGTGGCTTTTGCTTTCAATCTGCATGTGCTGAAGTACATTAGTATTGAAGATAGCTGTTAATGCTAATATAATGTTATGGTTACAGTTCTGGATACCCTGAAGTGCTCATAACTTTCCTGTGTTGACTTCCATGATTTTCTGTATCGTAATTGAGAATATTTTACATGTTGGTAAATTTACAGTTGGATAGTAAAGTCAAATTTAATTTTGCACTCTGTGATGATGTATTAGACTGTATTTAGACTGTAAACATAACCTTTTAGCAGAGCATAAACTGTTCTTAATCTGTATAATAGTATGTATCACAGTTGGGGTGACTTGCACAGTACTCTGTGGGCTTTGCTGTTTGTTAGCAGTGAGCTGTTTCAGAATAATTTTGTAAAAAACACTTTAACTCATGTTCTTTGGAATACAGGGAGGGTGTTACATACACATAGAGACCATAAGTGGCTACACAACTTTGGATGGAATAGATATACATACAAACACTGTTAATAAAACATTTTATTTAAGGGCTTATCTGGATGCTCAGTTTCTGCCTTAGTCAGATGAATATTTTTATGGCTGCAAAAGAATGTTCACTTTCCCATAATTGAATGGTGAATGAACAGACTTACACTTTTTGTCTGAGAAAAGAAGATACTTGTTCTGTTCCTAATATTTAGGAAAAATCAATTCAAAAGAGAATGGTAACAGCACTTTTATGCAAGGAGCTAATTACGATTCATAGTCGAACCAATCTTGGAACAAGTGAATCTTTGTTCATGGTAGTTTGTGAAATATTTTATATAATTTGCAATAATTGTATTGAAGTAATTGTGTCTCTTTGCTGTTAGCCACTGCTGTGCTAGTAATAGCTAGTACAGAAGTTGATAAAACAGGTGCTTCATACTATGGGGAGCAGACTTTACACTACATTGCAACAAACGGAGAGAGTGCAGTTGTGCAATTGCGTAAGTATCTCTTGAGCAGTTCTGTATTGTCTTACAGCTTTTGATAGTGAGAATTCCCTTACCAGCTTTCATTTAATGGATGAGGGCTTTCTCGTTAGCATAATGAAGTAATCTTTAAAAAAAAAAAATAACTACTCTTAACAAGAAATCCTTGACTAGATTTTTTTTTTTTTCTTTCCATTCTGGAATAGGCATGTTTGGTTTTTGTTTTGATTTTTAATAGCTGAATTATCTTGTCATCTTTGGTATACTTGTCTTAATGTCAGTGGCAAAGAGCACAACTTGCAGTTAGTATGTAGAAATAATTTGCTTGGAAGGGTTTTCATGTGCACAGGAAGGGGGGATTGTGCATGTTTGCTAAGGAAACCCCTGGACAACGGAGGCATCTTTATGGCTGAGAATGGAAAATGAGCATGAAGGTATGTTACCAAACAGAATAATCCTACGTGCACTTCTGGATGTGCAGCTGATACTGTTATTCAAGGAACTGGGGTGAGAGCAATTTCTTTAAGTATACTGGAAAATAGAATTGTAGACTCATAGAATGGTTTGGGTTGGAAGGGACCTTAATAAACCATTTGGTTCCAAATATAAGTCCTTTATTTTGTGTCTTGGAAAGTGTTCCAAGACACAAAAATGATATGTTAGAGAGAAGCAAGCAGATGCACTTAATTTCAGTATTTTATTTGAACTGGAAGCCTGTTCATTAATTTCCTGTATGGTGATATCTTTTCATTATCTTGAGATGTTGCTGTTTATGTTAAACACTGGGTTTGTTTCGATTATGGAGAGGGTAGTTTGCTGTGAAACACTGGAGATGAGGTGATGTGGACTATCTATGCTTAAGTGGCTGTAGAGGGATTTTGAGCATATTCCTCTGAATATAGTGCTAACTGGAAGAACATGTCCAGTTTGCCTTTCTTAGCAAAACTTGTGGTAGCAAGTAACGTGAACTATTTCCCTTTGTTGCCAACTTCACTGGAAAAAAACAAATAGGGTTACAACTCAGTATCTAGAATATCTCTGGAACAGTTTCCTGGATTTAGAACACTAGTTCCTTGATTACATGCTTCTTAAAACCTTCTTTACCCTTTGAAGTTATTTATTTCCAATGTGTCTTTATTTAACAGGAAGTTTATAACTGATTTCAGTTTCATTTAGTTTTTATTTTTCCAGGAAACATCTAAACTGATTCTGTTTTGTAAAACTTTTTTTTTTTCCCCAATAAAAACAAGTGGTAGGCACTCTTGAGTGAGTGGTGCCTCATTTCCTGTGGATTTGTATCTTCTGTTTGCATTTGAGGTCCAGTTTTGAAGCCTTTTTCACATCAGCATTTGTAGAAGGCTTTTTGGTTTTGACTAATCCATGCTCATGCTGCAGCCTTTGCTTTAGCTATTGCACCCATATAAAGCTGCCCTCATCTCTCCAGCTGCCTGCTGTCATAAAACACGCAGAAATGGAGTTTTCTGTTAGACCTTTCTCTCTGCAGTTGCATTTGATAAAAACTCCACAGACAGCATGATTATATCTTTACAAACTGGGCTGTAATAAGTCCTCAGAATGACAACAGGAATGGACAATTTAAATCAGTTGATATTTTGGGTCAATGTCTGGATTTGAGAATTGTCAATAATGCACATGACATCTGAAATACAGATAAAGATATTCAGAGTATGAAAAGTTTAATGATTTATGGGTTGTGTTCACACCTATATATTTTAGATGAGTTTCCATCACTTAGTTCTTCATTCTTCAGTAACCCCATATGTTCTAAATGCCAGAATAGCTTCTAACAATATCAAGTTTTAATCATTATGTGTAAAAGCAGTTTTTGTATGCTCTTTTATTTTAAAATCTGTCTTTTAAAATGCCATGCATGAACATGGTCCAAAGATAACTTATATCAATGTTACTTAGGTTTACAAAGCTGAGTTATGCAATATTTCTTAGAATAAGAAAAAGAGGAACTAGTATCCAGCTGGCATAAAAGTCCTGGGTTTTTTCATGTTTCCAGTGGGACAGTTTGAGAAGGTCCTGAGAGGACCTTGATACTTGATATAATGAAGGAAAGGATACTTGAATAATGAAGGAAAATAATACAGGATTTTTTTTTTACATGAAAAGGTATGATTACTGTTGAAGTGCTAATGCTGAGCCTGCAGAGGTAATTGGAATGGCTGCAGTTATTGTTGCACTTTAAGTAAAATTATCAGAAGATAAAACGCTGGTTTTACCTCTGTCATCAGCAGAATTCATTTTCTCTGTCAGTAATTAGATCACAGCATTTTAGCAAAGCTTGATGTTATAAGTTGCTATTGATTTTATTTTTCCTTGCACTGAAAAGATATAATTCCCTAACAAGAGCTTTTTTTTTTTTTCCTTTTCCTTTAGCAAAAAATGGTCCTTTTTATTTTTTTTTTTGGAACACTAATTCTGTTGAGTTCTGTGCTGTGTATGGTTTTATGCCTGCCAAAGCAACAGTTTTTAATCTGAAATGTGACCCTGTGTTTGATTTTGGAACCGGTCCTCGCAATGCTGCCTACTACAGCCCCCATGGACACATCCTAGTGCTAGCAGGATTTGGGAATCTCAGGGGACAAATGGAAGTGTGGGATGTTAAAAACTACAAACTCATTTCGAAACCAGTAGCCTCAGATTCCACATACTTTGCTTGGTGTCCTGATGGGGAACATATTGTAACAGCGACGTGTGCTCCCAGGCTGCGCGTCAGTAATGGTTACAAGATATGGCACTACACTGGTTCTCTATTGCACAACTACGAAGTTTCCTCAAATGAAGAAATGTGGCAAGTTTCCTGGCAGCCCTTCCCAGATGGGGTGTTCCCAGCGAAAGCAGTAAAATATCAAGCGGTTCCTAGCGAATTGCCCAGTGCTGAGCCAAAGCCTGCCCAAGCATACAGGCCTCCAGCCCTGAGGAACAAACCTGTAACAAGTTCCAAGCTTGTAAGTAGACAGTGTCATGTATGAACCAAACAGTTTTGCTTCATTGCTTTACCCGTCTTTGAAACTTGGCTTCAGATTTGTCTGTATTTTTAATTAGGGATGTGAGAAGAACAATTGGACTGACAACAGTGTTGTCTGTTTTATGGGAGGTTTTCTTGATAACCTTCTTTGGTACTTAGTTCACTGCAAGAATCTATGCTAGAAAATGCAAATTTCTTTGGTCCAAATACTGTCCTTTTACAGTTATTTGCAAACTTTAAAAACACTCTCTACAACTTACAGAACAATAAACTGCAAATTTACTTTGTGGTGAAATTCCGCACTCTAGTTAAGATTAGAAGAAGCCTGTGATTTGCGTGACCTGGTTTACTGTTACCAGTCTAAACTTAGCTAGACAGGGAGCTGACTGTCCTCCCAGCAGTGCCTGTTTGTTTGTTTGTTTGTTTGTTTTTAAGATAAATTTACTTGCCAGAAAGGGATTTACTTGTTAGCAAGGCTGAAGTTTAAATAGGTTTCAGTATAATGACCTACTTGTCTAATTAGCTTATTTTCTGCACATTTTCAAAGTAGGCTGAGTAGCCACCAATTACATTTAACAGTTGCATTCTCCATGCTTAAGTCTTTGAGAACTTTGGTTTTGAGCCCTGTGCCACTTGGCTTGTTAAGAATCGATTAGTCATGCCAATGTCTGATTTCACAAATGATCAACTAACAGAAGTAGTAGAGAAAAGCGGTGTTAAATAAAAGATTCTGTTTTCTCAAATGGGCAAGAATTCTTGTAATGTGCATTGACACAGTCCAGCTCTTAAATTAAGAGTTATCTTAAAAAAATATAATAAAGAATCCCAAAAGGCTAATCAATCCCTTCTTTTCACACACCCTTCCCAGCAACCCATTTTTCCTTACTTGACAACTTTTTAACTCAAACTCCTAGTGACAGCAAAATCAAAATGCCAAGCTTCAGTCATTTTGTGCTAGTTTATTCCTCTTTGATTTTTATTCTCCCGTCCCCCCAAAAAAAATCCAGAAATGTGCTGATTTTGTTATTTCATCAGAAATCCATGAAATCTGTGGCATATACAGAGTAGTCCCATCCAAACTTGAGATAGACGAGTTTGAAAACCTTTTCACACTGCCTTCTGCTATTTGAAAAGGCACATACCTTTTTTTCCTCTTTTATTTCTTTCTTTGTTTTTTCTTCCTCTTTCTTTATGGTTCATCTTTGAGTATAATATTAAATAGGTTTGCATGTTGGCTGTTAGGCTTTTAGTACTGACACACTTGCCAACATGGAGAACTTGTTTTGTTAACTTTTAATTTTGCATATCTTGCAGCATGAGGATGAGCCACCTCAGAACATGAAACCACAGCCAGGAAGCAGTGATAAGCCACTCTCTAAAACAGCTCTCAAAAATCAAAGGAAACATGAAGCAAAGAAAGCTGCTAAACAGGTACTGCAAAAGTAATTATTTCAAGGATAACATTAGTTAGTCTTCACACTTAGTCTCAGAGCAGTGACTGTTAGTGGCACAGAGAGCCCTCAACATCTTGCATGTGCCAAGTTGTGAGGAGGGTGGTAGACTTTTTAATTGGACTAGAGCAGGTACAAAAGAATGAAATTAACAGCTTTGGTTATTTGCTGTGCATGTTTGCTGAAACCAACCTGAAGAGTAGCTAGTTCTGACTTCTTACCCTCATTTAGTTTGCACGGTGTTTTTCAGTTCTGGTGAGAAATAAGAACAGATTTGCTGCTTTGATGTGTCCCCCAGCAGGTCAGGACTGAGGTGTGTTATCAGGGTAGATCTAAGACAGCCTGTTCTGTGTCACCTGTTTGCTTGCTGTTCTTTGGCTAGGTAAATAGAAATCAGCTTTTGGTATTAGCCTTAAAATTTCTACAAATTTGGGAAGCAGCAATTTCTTACACTGTTTTTGAGCCCTTTCTTTTGCTTCAGAGACAATAATCTACCAATCTACTTTATAAAATGTTTGCTTATGTGTTTGTCCTGTCACCCTTACTGACATTTCCCTATGCAGTGTATAGTTGGTGTCTTAAGGAAGTAGAAATTAAACAAGAAACAGCATGTGAGTTGTTACAGATAACCCTTTTTCTGTGGAAAGCATATATAGGTAATCCAGTACATCAAAGCAAGTCACAAATTTTGGAGCACAACAGCAAACTAGTGAAAGAAGAAATATTAAATGGATCCCTCAAAATTATTAAAGATATTTCTCAGTCCCCTTGTAATCAAAGTATTTTCTAGGTAATGTGTTTAGTCTGTTTGTCTGCAGGAGGCCAAAGCTGATGCAAACCAGGATTCTACGCAATCCTCAGCATCACAGAATGCACCACGGAGTGTCGTGCCTGCTGTTACCTCAGGAGATCCTGAAGTTGACAAGAAGATAAAGAATTTGAAAAAGGTAAGGGGATTTCTTTTTTTCTAACAAACAGTAAATTCCCCTACAAAGGTGATCTGTAAGGTCAAGTCTGATTATAAGGTGACTTGAGCTCAGCATTTATGTATATGGTAATTCACTGAATTTGTAAACCAGCTTCCTTTGCTTTTCCATCTGGTAGAACAGTAGATGTCAATGCCTGCCGGGCTGCTAAGGACCTTACCAGAGGTGGCAGTGTAGAAGCCTTGTTCAGTCTCCTATTACAAATACTGTTGCAGCTGGCACAGCCAAGGGACAGGGGTAGCTTAAAGGTGTCAATGCTCAGAAAGCAGCTGTGTGGGCTGCCTGTTTACTGGATTTTGGATCTGACAAGGGAACCATGCTGTGTAGTTTCAGTTTCTTCCCTAACTGCTAAATGGTATCAGGCCAAAGTTTACTGCCAATCCTGGAAATTCTTGGACTAAATAATTTCAGAGTAGGAGTTGTTTGGTTCAGGCTATAGAATCTCCCATTTCTGCATAACCCATCAGGTTTTTTTTCCTCTTCCCTGCTTCCAGCTTTTCATGGTCTCTGATTGGATTAATATTCCACGCTTTCTGAGGAAAATGTGTGGTGAAGAGGGATAGTGGAAGGGTATTTCTGAATTTGTATCTAGCCCTTCAGGGAGATAATGCATGGTGTTTATATTTCAGAAACTAGGAAGTGCTTCTGTCCTTTAGGTTTTGTTCTTGAAAGAAATGTCCTTTTTTTGGTGGGAAATTCTGGATTGAGCATCTGGGGGATGCTTACATGGAATGTGCCTTCCAGACTGAGACCTGCCTCCTGGTAAATCAGGCAATTAGCAAGTGCAGGAACTTCTAAGACTGTTTTATCTTGACTCATCAATATCTTTGTGTTACTGTGGGGTTTTCTGATTTGTTTTACAGAAACTAAAGGCAATTGAGCAGCTGAAAGAACAAGCAGCTGCTGGCAAACAGCTAGAGAAGAATCAGGTACTGTTAAGATGTAGCGTATTTTACAATGGTAGTTGAATAAGTTGCATACATCTATGACATCTTGTGCTTTTTTGTTCTAGTTGGAGAAGATTCAGAAAGAAACTGCTCTCCTTCAAGAACTGGAAGACCTAGAACTGGGCCTTTGAAAGTTCACAGAAATACAGTGTTAACATGAAGTTCATGCAAAGTTTAACTTTTATTAAGTTCAACACATAAAATGTTTCAGCAAATGACTGAGGATGCAAAGATCCACAGATTTGTTACACACTTGCCTTTTACAAAGCTTTCCTAAAGATTTATGCACAAGCTGAAACTGTAAATGAGTAACAAATACCATATCTGTCAGTTCTGCCATTGTTGAAACCAGAACCATGATTATGTTCTCAAAGCCTGAAAGACCCAGAAGCAGCCTGTTAGTTTCTTTTCCTTGTCTGGGTAAGAAGATGGAAAGTGATGAGGTTTACTCATTTGATAGCTTTATTATATTTAAAAAGATGTAGATAAAAATAAAGAGCATTTAATAATAAAAGTACTTATGTTTTGTTACAAGTGCAGAGTCTGTGCTACCACACCCAATCTTTATTGTGCACTGTTAAGGATAACGAGGCTTCAGCTGCTGTAGGGGCTCTTGCACCTTTTTTACTCCGATTTTTATTCTCCTTTGTTTCGACTCTCACTCCCCCCTCTCTGCTGTTTTACTCATGACCGTTGAGACCGTTGAGTGCGCAGGGCAGAAGTGACGGCCTCTGTCCCCGAGGGGTGGGCAGGGGCGGGATGCGCGCAGCGCTCGCAGTGCTCCCTTCACTCGGGCACCGCTGCTGGACAGCAGCGAGCGCCGAGGGCTGCGCCCTTGCTGCCCGCCGTGTTTCTGCGGCTGGTGCAGCGTTGCGGGCGGGCGCTCACGGTCGCGTACCGTTTGACTAATTAAAACGAAGCGTTTCAAACCACACTGTTCGCACGAGCCCCGGGCGCAGTTGGCTCGGGTCCCGCCGCCGCGCCACCGGGGGCGGGGCGGGGCCGGGCCTGCGGGTGTCACGTGACAGACGGCGCCTGCGCGGAGCCGGGCTGCGCTCGCGTGACCTTGGTGCGGCGGCTCGCGCGGTTTCGCGGTGGCTGCTGGCGGAGGCGACATGCGGGTGGTGCTGCTGCTGCTGTTGGCCCTGGCGGCGCGGCCGGGCGGGGGCTCGGCGGAGCAGGGCAGCCTGCCGGCCAAGAAGCTGCGCATGGCCTACGCCACCGGGCCGCTGCTCAAGTTCCAGATCTGGTGAGGCGCCCGGCAAGATGGCGGCGCGGACCGGGCCTACGCCTCCCCGTCGCTCTTCCCCATCTTCCCCTCAGCGGCGCGGCGGCAGTACGGCCGCGCTCGTACGCGGTAGCGGGGTGCGGGAGGGCCCGGGATCGCCCCGGCCTTGCGTTCCAGGCTGGCAGGAGCAGGGGGCGGCGGAGGCACCGGCCCGCGGGTGCCGGCCTTTTCGGTGCCGTCCTGCGCGGGGCTCGGGGGCTGGCGGTAACCGTTAGTGCTTGGGAACTGACCGGGAAAACGGTGGCCCGCGGTAACCCCTTTTTTCTAAGGTCCTTTTCATATAACCCGTGGCTTGGGATTGCGTTTAGGAGGAGCTGATACTTTAGGAAAGATTGTAATGGAGGGGGTTTCAGAGGTTTCTGATGGTTATTGTCAGCGATCAGGGAGACCAAATATCTTTGCCTCGTTCTAGAAACGTTACTGATGGTGTTGGCTGCTCAGAACCAGACCGAGCAGGAGTGAGGTAGTTCTAATATGTGTAGCCGGTTTGCAGAAACTCCCGGAGACCTCAGCACCTGTCACCGTGTCCTCGTGGTCCTTTGAGGACGGGCAGAGCTGCTGGGGACCGGAACAGACCCTCTGCTGTTCCGGGAAGGAACGGGAACATTCCCTGTGGTTCCCAGAGTCCAGGTTGTGTCAGCTTCCTACAGGGAAAACCTACGGTTCCTTGCGCAGTGGGTTTTGCCAGAGCATTGTGTCTGTGCTGCGAAGGCAAACCTGTGTGAACCCAGGTGCCCAGCCAGGTGCCAGGGTTCGGGATGTGTAACTCAGCTGCGGATCAGTTTTCTTCATTGGAGTGAAGAGTTTTAGTTTTGTTTCAAACTGAATGGCTCATGAACAGCGCAAGTGCTGGTGTTGCCAGTTCAACAGCTACTTTAACGTGCAGCAGTTCAGTTTCAGTGACAATCCTTGTCTGTGTTTAGTGTCTCCTGAGGCTACAGGCGGGTGTTTGAGGAGTACATGCGGGTTATTAGCCAGCGGTACCCTGACATCCGAATTGAAGGCGAGAACTACCTTCCTCAACCTATATATAGGTAAGCTAATGACCAGCAGAACTGATTGTCTTTTTTTTTCCAGTATGCGAGCTCAGTGTGGTGAGAGGTGAGCATGAACATTTACACTTAAATAATACTGAAAAGGGAAACCAAGGGTGTTTTCCCATTATGATTGCATACAAGCTTGGTTATGTTCTACATTCCAGATACCCACCTGAGTTTTCCATACAGATATTACTGCCTGGATACTTGTATGGTGAGGTCTGTCATGTCCTAATCTAAAGTAAATCATATCGTTAACTTTTCCACAGTGAATTTTTCCACATGGTGTATCTGGACATAAATTCACAGTTGTCGCTCATGTTTATGTAGCTGGTGACTAATTCCTGTAATAAGGTAAGGTTTGAGATTAGGGGAGAGTTTGATTTTAATATCTAAGTCAGAGGAGTGCTAACCTTGCCAGAAGGACTACCAAGATGTCCTTAAGTAAAGTTTGGGAGGCAGGGAGAGCCCAGAAAAACTTGGAAAAAGGCAAATGAAGATGGTGTTTTTCCTGTTATTTTAAACCACTGTGTATGTGATAGAGGAATGATGCCACAGTTACGGTGATAGCTCCTGAACTGCTTCTTGACCTAACTACTGTAATGATTACAATGGTGAGAATGTCACAAGGTTGAAGATCTCAGTGTTAACTTGCTGTCTGGCTTGAGGTTTAATTCTTACAAGAAGCTGTGGGGTTTTCTGCATCTGCTGGGAAAATATGAGGAAGAAGTGGATGTCACTCTCAAGTTAGTGTGTCTCTAATACAGGACAACTTCTTTAGGAAATTAAAGGTATTACTCATTTTAGAAAAGTTTAAGTTGAAAGCAAATTTCTGCTCGGGGTCTGCCTAGGAGGAAGAAAACCCGAAACATCTGCAAGCCTGGTGTACCAGAAGGGTATCAGTGGTATCCTTCTGAGTGCACACGTGTGTGTGGTGAGGTGTGGTGCTTTTTTGTGGGTGGGATGTTTTGTTAATTCTCTTCCATTCACCCCTCCCCCGGGAGGTAAGCTTACCTGGAAAGTTTTGTGTTTTCTTAGAAACCAATTGTACACTGTCAGAATTCTTCCATTAGGTGAATTACAGCTGCGAAGTGGTGAAGTAGTAACTGTAAACCTTCTAAATCACTTTTATATGTTGTCTTTTGATAGGCATATAGCATCCTTCCTGTCTGTCTTCAAACTAGTATTAATAGGCTTAATAATCGTTGGCAAGGATCCATTTGCTTTCTTTGGCATGCAAGCTCCAAGCATCTGGCAGTGGGGCCAAGAAAATAAGGTAAATGGTATACTTTCTTCTTTGATTTTTTGGAAAAGCAGTTTTAGAATTACTTCATTCTGAAGTGCTGTGGGGATACTTCACAATTCTTACTGACAACTTTTGTTCACTGCAGCCTAAACAGAATCTTTAGGCTTCTGTAACCAAATATACTGGAGAATTTTAGCGTAGCATAATTATTCTTAATAGTAGTGCTTTATATTTTTTACAGACCCAGATTTGATTCTCAGCATATCTTTCTAAGCTGATGGTGTTACAGAGGTTAACATTGCTGACAAAGATGATTAAAGATCTTATTTTTTTAGGGCAGAAGAGTAAATTTTCAAGCCTGTATTGTTGGCGTTAAAATTGCAGCTTCCCTTTTCTATTGTCTCATAACTATTTTGCAGTTGTTGCTTTCATTAGACTTCATAATAGATTAGACATGCAATTACATGGTGGTTAGGAAAATGAAGTTGCAATTTTGTGGGTGTTTTTGCAGAGCATACTTGGGCATAACAGACTGTGCCTTGTGGGATGAATACCTCTGTGAGTCAGTCCTGGTGATGCTAACAGAATAATGTTGTTGTGCTCTGATCTATAGTGACCTTATTCCAGATTTATTCTACTAGACAAAATCGATTTATAACTGCTTTATGTATGCTACTGGTGCACACATCCTCAAACTGGGCTACCCAATGCAACGGGTCTCTGTAACCTGTTAGTTTGAATGTAGAGAAGCTGCAATGTATCCTGTTTAATTAAATGGGCCAATGCACTACTCAGCTAGGCTGGCTGTGGAATTGACTGATCTCCTGTGCTAGGTTTTTCAGTATTGTAGTAACCCCTGTGAATGTGCCCTTGTGCCTGAAAAGGGAGTTATAAAGGTGCTAGCATTGGAGGGAGATGCTGTGTTGCTGAAGATTGCATCATATCATCCTGAGGCACCAATGCAGAAAAGAAAATTCCACATGATGAGCTGAAAAAAATGCTTGAGGGTTAACAGTTCTTATGAACATATGCAATTTGACTTGAGCTGCTGTTTGTGTCTCTCCCTGTGGTTCTTTGATCTGGAGTATTAACTCTGACAGTGACTGGCAATGTGCAGGAAACAGGTGTGTGTAATCCTACAAGTGCCATTGTAGCTATGTACTTCTGCATGTTGGCTGTTACAAAGGATGTGGATCTGTGGAGGGAAGGAGCAAGAAGATGTAATGTGGTTTGAATTAGAGCTGAGTTGAGTGATTTCAAAGCAGTGCTGATACCTGTCTAGGGAATACAATACACACGATCTTTATGAAAAGAGGATGAAAGGAAGATGTTTGTGACTGGAAGATTACTTGTTAACTTTCCTGTAAACTGCCAGCACTTGTTAGGAGTGAATGAAATAAGCTGTGGCTCACACAGCTGAAGTACCTGGGATTAATCTCTGCTCTCTCCTAGGTTTATGCTTGTATGATGGTCTTCTTCCTGAGCAACATGATTGAGAACCAGTGTATGTCAACAGGTGCATTTGAAATAACTTTGAATGGTGAGCTGAGAACTTTGTTTAAGGGAATCTCATTGTGCTGCATGTGTACACGTAGCCTGTGAGAGCTGGGGGTGGGGAGGGAGAATGAATGATGGTGTTACTAAAAGGGGTATATTTCAAAGCACGGTGGGATGTGGAAATTACCATCCATTTTGAAACTTCAGCTGTTCATTATCACAAATTACAAAAATCATAGAAGTCGTAAAGCAGTTCATACGGATGTCAGTTACATGTATTTTGAAAGACCTATGTAAGAATTGACTTGCTTGGTCACTTGGAATAATAGTATTATGTTCCTTCTTTACGTGTGATGGGCACTAAGTAAGAAATGATCAGCTAGAGAAGCGTAATCTACAGCTAATCAGGTGCTTTCCCTGTTCTGTTTTGTAATGTGTTTTAGCCTTGCAATCCTATTGAATCCATTGCTATTCCTGGATTTCGATACTAGTGAATCGCCATACTGATTTTTCAGGTTAAGAGTTTATGGGCCTTCTGCCTTCAAATCATTTTATAATTGTAAAGATTATGTAAGCTTGATGGAGTACAGAATTTTTCAAGCTCTGTGTGCAAGTATGTGATCTAGCCCTGTGCTTTAACCTCGATTTATGATTGTGCAGAGTGCATTTCAATAGAGTAGTTTCTAAATTATATACTGAAAAACCTTTTAAAGATAACTGTATTGCATCAAAGTAGTTGAACTCAATGCACTTCTAGTCCTAAATCTCAGCTTAGAATTGACCTCAGAGACTTCCCAGGGTGAACAGTCACATCTGGGCTTTTGTATGTTTCTGGTTTGTGGTTTGGAACGCTGTGGTTCTAGTCTGGCTTTTGGTTTATGTCAAAGACAACAGCTGTATTTTTCAGTGCAGGTTCATGAAGTGCTGTAGTGATGGAGGTTTGAGAGAGTACATGTTTGTCAACAGCAGAAATGAATCCTGTGCTTACCCTTAAGTGTTTATAGACTCTGCTGCCTTTTATATTTGGGGTTGGGAATAATGGTTGCAGCTGGTTTGAGTGGAACCTTTCAAGCCAGATAGTGGTAAGCAGAACATTTGAGGGTCAGGCTTAGATGTTAGCCAGAGATGAAGACAAATGAGACCCACAGAGATTAAGTAATGCTTTAAAAACTCACTATGCTGGTTTGCCACTCACTAATCTATTCTTAGGCGTTCTGTCAACGCATACTTTGAACCCCTAAATCCGTATGGTGTACTTCTAAATTGAAGCATTAGACTCTTACTCTCGTAGCTGATCCAGCCTTTAGTATAGGCAGGGGTTTAGAGTGCTGTTGATCCAGATATTTTCCTCAGTATACCATAGTACTGTCTGCATAGCTTCTTAGGTCTTTTTAATTTTATGTTTGAACTAACCCTACGTGTTCTCTGACTCTGTCAGTATAACAGTGCTTTTCTTCCCTGTGTGTTTTGTGGTAGATGTTCCGGTGTGGTCTAAGCTAGAGTCTGGCCACCTTCCTTCCATGCAGCAGCTTGTACAGATTCTTGATAACGAAATGAAGCTCAATGTGCACATGGAGTCAATGCCCCATCATCGATCATAGCCCCATTTATCAGCACTGAAACTTCTTGTAAGTCTTTTTCCAGTCATCAGTTGTATGTTAACTCAGGCGCAGGGGACCACATGTTGCAGACTGAATGTTGAAGCTGTATTTGCTCATTTGAAAGTCTCTTGCTGGGTAGCCAGCTCTAGTGACTTTAAATTGATGCGTGTGGTTTTACTGGTTTTGCCTGTTTCAAAACCAGAAGCTGGTGTTCTTTTGGGCAAAAGGTGATGGGTTGCTGCCTGCAGAAGGCCTTAAGTTAGTGAATAGTACTGCGCTGAGATTGGAAAACACTCGGCATTATGTGCCTTAAAATAGCTTGTGTGCAAAGGACTTCTGTGTAGCTTGTAACCTGATTGAATTGTACGACCCTAGAAAGTAGTATATTTTCTTGCTCCCAACCATGCACTGTACTGTTTTAACCTTTTGCAAACAGTCCTTGACTGCTAGGAGCAGAGGGTTCATGTCCATGCTCACATCCTTTATGACAAACCAATTCCATGTTCTTGTGTCACCTGTTTAGCTTACAGTTCTTCTGGAACATTGATGTGCTACAAAAAGACTGTCTTGGTGCAACACCTGACAGTTGGCCCTTAGGATACCACCAAAGGGAAGTGTACAGTTTGGCTGCATTGTGGGTTTTTTGTTGTACAGGAATGCTTTGGCTTGAGACATGGTTTCCCTGGCCTTGTCTTGCCAAAAGAGGCCCCACTCCCAGGTGACCAAACCTGCGCTGCTGTTTCAGTCAGCTGACATCTTGCAGCTCATCTCATTGATGATGACCAGACTGATCAGTTGGTCCCATCTGTAGCAGTGAATGACCTGGCTCTGTTCAGACATCTGCACAAGTTCCTTTGGAGCTCTGTTTAATACGGTTTTGCTTCTGCAAGTTCGTATTTGCGTGAACAAGAACGTAGCAGAGGGAGGTGTATGTCCAGAGACGCTCAGCTTTATCAGAGCCCTGCAGGCAGTCTCGGTGCTTGCGGGAAACCACGCTGTGCACCCAGGGCTGACTTTGCTGTCCCTCACTGCTACAGAGCTGAGGCTTCAAGCCTCCTGAGGCTTCCTGAAGTCGGGATTGCAATTTGGAGAGATTGCTACATTGTGCAGGGAATATGAGAAACAGTTGACTTCCGCTTCCTGCAGACAGTGTCCTCCAGACACTGTTTGTTTAGCTCAGTCTGATTTGTCCTAGTAATTTAGCAAAAGTCATCTTAAATATGAAGTAAGTTGGTTTGTATTTTTAAAATGCTATTTAGTATTAAAAAGTTTGGTGGTTCTGTCTTTCAGATGGGCTTGCCTGAAGCCTAGCATCCTGCATGTATGGACTTGGAGGGTCTTAGTGTTCTTTGCAGAGTAGATTAATGTCACTTTAAAGCTTTCAAAACATGATAAGATTGTTGTTATGTAGGATTTAATTTAATGGGATGAGTTTAAAAGAATGGCAACAGAAAACCCCTTCAGTTGTATTTGCATGTGGGAAGTAACACTAGAGGTGAGGAGGGGTTGATAGTGAAGCTCAGTGACTTTGTGTTTCAGTGTCTCCTTGTCAGTTCAAGCTAACTATGTGTCATTCTGATGGTATCCCTGGGAGGTCCCCCAGAATTAAATGCTGACAGTACTCTCTTGCCATAAGCTTCAGCCTCCCAAGGGACAGTGCTGGTAGTTCAGGTTTCTAACCCGAAGTGTGCCTGGCTGCTGTTCTCCCAAGATACAGCAACTGCCTCAGCTCTGTTCTGACAGCGTCGGGGGCAGTTTGCTCTGTGGGGCCAGCGTGGCTGCCGACTGTAACGCTTGTGTCTCCGTTTCCAGGCATTAAGTGGCAATTTCCAAAGGCAGCGCGGCGCAGACCCATGAAGGCCTGTACTGAAGACAGCGTGCTGTTGGTACAGACTGGATGTTTCTCTCACGGCTGCGTTGTGCCTCCTGAGAAAAACTTAATGAAAGAGCTGTTTCAGTGCTGGCGTGTTTCCAGGTCCTGCACAGTCATGGAGTGCAATAATGCTGTATAGTTTTTTTAAGATTTCATTCGACCACTTCATAGCTCAGCGATGCAGGCATTACTAACTGTAACTTATTTTATATTCATGTTTCACACGATCGCAGATTGAGTTGATACCTAATTTTTCCTTGGAAAAAATGTTTGTTTAATCTGTTGTATTTTATATGAATTTATGTTCTTTTTGTAGTTCAAAATGAAGCTATAGGAGTGGCTGATGTTGTCCTAAACTGTTAAGTGACAGCTCTCTGGCAGATATCTCTAATGTGGTTAAAGCAAGTTTGTATATTTTTCAGAATATATGGCAGAGTTGAACAGTGCATTATATACTAAATTATATAAACAAAATTATTTGCAGAGTAATTACATTGTTTTGTGACTTCAGTAAAAATTAAGGTCAACTGCTCTTTAAATTGTGTTGGCTAGTTCAAGAGGTTCTTCCTTGACCATTCTGAAGAGAGGAGCAGCTGGGCCTTTCTACTGTCCTAAATAGAAACCAGGAAAGTTAATTTAAATAAAGAGTTCTCATTTACTGTGTGAAGTACCTTGTTTGAGTCACCGATGGATATTCTTAGAACTGCAACTGAAAGAAAAAGCATAAAAAGCCTACTTTCCAAAGTCATTAATCTTGTGTGTGTTGTTGAAGCCCCTAACAGCCTCTGTGTTCTGGAAGGAGCACAATGCTCTTGTCTCTTCCTCCTGAAGCCCAGCTACAATTGGAGCTCAGGTGCTGCTCTTCTAGGGAGCTGCTGGGTTAGACCCGAGTCCCAGTGTGGTTCTCTTGCAGGGGCTGGGAGTTTTCCTGGGATGTGAGCTGCTGGCTGCAGCCTGTGATCCTCAGTTCCTGGTCACTGCTGGGTACCTCTGGGCCATGGAGTGCTCCAGGCTGGATGGCTGCACCACTGCTCCTGTGGTACCCATGTGGGAGCTGGGTCCTGGCAGTGCCTTGCCTCCCTCCCTGATTTTTGTCCTGTTGTGAGCTACAGGATTTCGCCCTCTGCTTGCAAAACCAGTGGAAGTACCTCCTGAACCCACCATGTCAAATGTCTCTGAATGGAGAGGGAGATTCTCATTGTTGGGGCAGTAAATTGGATGAGAAGGGAATCTGGGGCAGCTGCCATTGTATGTAGAAAATGTTTTTGACACTCCCTGAGGCTCTAGGAACTGATGTAGGGGATGTTGTGTGTAACCAAAGCTATGTCCACCCAGCTGAGGAACGAGTCTATGCCAGTTACAGGGGTGTCACTCGCTGGAGCTGGTAAGGCGGCCTAGGCCACTGTGCTTGACTTTAATGAAATCAACCCTTCAGGTAATTTGTGACTTCTCTTCTGAAATAGATTAACCAAATTTTTTCTAGTGTGGATAGAGTTTTAGTTTCTCACTAATTATGCACTTCTGGGAAATAATTAGACAGAAAGCAAATAAGTGCACGGATGTGTTGCTAGGTTAAGATTTTCCATGAGCTGTTCTCAATGTCACTGTAGTGATGATAATTGCTCACCTGCTGCTTGCTGCCTGTGGTTGTCTCTTCCCTCCCACCTAGGTGGTTGGTTTGTCAGTGTATGAGAGTTCGGCGTGTGAGAACCTTTGCTGATGTCCCTCCAATGCAGCAAAAGCTTTTTTGGCGTGGGGTGGTGTCACAGGCTGGGCAACGTTTTGGTTGTATCTGTAACTGCTCTGGGCTGTCGGGTGTGTAGCACGGGCTTGGGTGTATGGACTGGACCAAGGCCCACGATCGCCATTCCTAGAGCACTTAGTAAAAATGGAACAGTAAAATGGGACTTACAGAACCTTGACAGTCACTGGAGGCAGCAATACCTGCCAGCCTTCTGGTAAACCTGTTGCCAGACATAAACTGGTGACTGTATGTGGTTGTTTTAACCAGGAGAACTGGTTCCAGTGTGAAATTAGTGTTTCCTGAAATCAAGCTTAAGCTCAGCTGGGCAGCTGCAGCCTGGAAGCGTGCTTTGAGCTGTGCCTGGGAGGACAGACCTGGGTGAGTGTAAACTGCTTCTGTTCACTGCTCTCCCGGCCTCCAGAAATACTCAGTGCAGGGCTCTCTGCGCGTTCTGTGTGTTCAGTAATGCTGCAAGGGTTTCTCCTCCTGGCATCATCTTCCTAAATGTGTCTGTCTTTTGTGGAGGAGGGTCCAACTGCCAGCATTGCTGTGGGGCAGCGGGGAGCCCAGGCACCTTCGTGTTGTCCTGGTGGTGACACTGCAGCTATTTGCTCTTCCTTCCTTTACAGTGCTACTTCGTGATTTTAAAATGAAGGTGTAAAGACACATTTATCTAAATCAGCTTTGTGTGAACACTTAACTGCTTTCACCCATGTGTAAAGTGGGTATTGAATCTGAGGGGATCACGCTTGTTGATCTTGGCTTGTTACATGCAAGGGTAGATGATACAGGTTGTGTATGATGCAGACTAGAGGACAAAAAATGGGTCTCATTTCCCACTCACTGTGAGTAGAAAAACAGGACATTACAGCTAAGCCATTTGCAGCAGAGATTTGTGCTCATGTCTCAGCTCACACTGGTGTAAATCAGATGCAGTCCTGATAGAAAATGGACTTAAAATGGCATAGCAGGTCTAAATTAAACTCCCAGGTGTGATCTTCATCTTTCTAAATCAAAGATTTAGAATCTAGAAGATGGTTAATCAGACATTGTCACCCAAGCCACCGCAGCTGAGCCTGCAGAGTTCCACAGGAGATGAGCCAAGTGGCACAGGATGCTGCTCTGGCTGGGCCCTGTGGCACAGGAGGTTGGTCCCTTGCTCTGTTACTGGGGAAGGCTGGAATTGCCTGGGCATGGGGAGGTGAGGGCAGCTGGGCGTGCATGTGTGCCAGTGTCACCTCCAGTAATTCTAGAAGGCAGTTTTTACCAGTGGGTTGCATTACAGGCTTTGACGTGGATCTAAACCCTGATTATTTTGCTGAAGGTTGAGGTTCTGCAATTTCCCAGGCCTGGCACAGCCAGATGAGACCAGGGTGAGCCCTTGTGTGTGAACAGGAGCAGTCCCACCACTGCCCCTCTCCTGGGGACAGGGTGTTTCTCAAGGTGGTGGAGGCTGGCAGGCACTGTGTGTGGCTATTAATACAGCTTATATGCTGGTCATGAACATGAAGTAGCAAGTAATACCTGTCTTGGTATGGTAGAGTTAAATTCCCAATCTGTGTATTTAGAATAGTATGTTTAGGCAGAGCCTCATTTGACATAAATTGGATTTCTTTTTTTTTTACTCATTTACTGTGCAACTTCCTACTAGTGTTGTGGTTGAGTAAAAGCTCATTTTACATGTGTTTGGAGAACCTGTAAAAGGCAGGACAGTGAGGAACCCCTTCCCCACCATCACACTGCTCCCTTGGTGTCTCCAGTGCGCCCTGATCTCCCATGGCCTTGGCAGATTGGCCTTCAAGGTTTTCTGTGCCAGCCAGGGCAGCTCTGGGCCTGAGGAGGTGTTCCTTTGACACTCCCCATTCTCCACATGCCCCTGTCCATGAGAGGGGTGCCTGTGTCAGATGCTGTACACAGCAGCCTGGACTGTTGGCTCTGTGGTGCCCAGAGCAGTGTCCTGGTGCAGCACATATTCCTATGGCGCTGCACCTCCCTCAAACATCCCAACTGCTGGGAGCTGGAGCAGGGGCCAGCCTGAGGTAACTATTTCATGAGGGGTCCATGCTTGTTCTGCTCACAGCCATTGAGCCCATGATGGGAAGGAAGCACAGGGTGTCCACTGCAGCAGAGCCTTCCCCCTGCCTTGGTTGTTTACGAGCTGCTGCCAAGAGGCTGCGGCTGGTCTGTGCTCTCTGCTGTGTGCATTAACAGCTTCCTATCCCTGGCACCCACGCACACGTTGCCAAGACAATGACCTTTGATTGCTTTGGACAAACTGTGCTTTTGTGCCTCTCTGTGCGTGGGGCACCGCTGTGTCATGTACCTGCAGCAGGCTGAGCTGCCATCCAGCGCTTGCGCCAGGGAAGTCTGGGCATGTCACCAGTGCCATGTCCTTGGCAGAAGCACTGACTGTGCAGAGCAGTGCCTGTGTGGGTCACTTCTGAGCAAACATCTACCCATATACCTGTCACGGGCTATAACTTACCTGTGCTCTATTGGATTTTATCTTTGTGCCACATGCATGGGCTGAAACAACTGGTCAGTCCACCTTGAGGTGGGAAGGCCTCAGGAGAGAGGCCATGCGGAATGGCCATGGGCTGCCCTTTGCACTGTGTGACAGCAAGGCAGGACTGCAGGCAAAACCTTGTTGAGTGTTTGCAGATGCTGCAGTGTCAGTGAGCATCTCCAGCTTGATTTGCTTTCACACTACACTTGCTGGTCAGACATCAGCATTTATTATTGCCCTGACTGAGCTGCGTAGCTCATCGCTTATGTCAGAACTTGTGCAAAGCTGTAAGGTCTTCAAAGTCTGTGTGATAAGGTATGCTGGAGGCTTCAGTTTGTCCCATTGCTCACTAGAAGGAAAGTTTAAGCACCCACGCAGTCTATCGAAGAGCTTCAGGATCCTCACCCTGAAGGCAAGCAGCAGGAGCTCGTCTTCACTCAGCGGGGCAGGGGGAGGCAGCTGGCTGACATCGCTGAGCTGGGGAGCAGAGGTGAGTGGTGTCAGCCCTGCAGCAGCATGGGACAAGGCTTCAGGGTTTTGGTCTTTCCCCAGGAGACAAACCTACCCCTGTGGCAGGAACCTGTGGAGGAAGGGAGCTGCCATACACCCTGCCCTCATGGATCATAGCTCTTCTCACCAAAGCAGAGCCAGAGTGACCCTCAGGGATGCAGGCAGGGACAGTGGGAACTTACCTGGAGGTGCTCCCTGCACTCTCCAGCTGCTTACATAGTGTCAGGGCTGCAAGGGCTTATGGGCCCCCTGTCTGCATGGGCCTGAGCACAGGTACACCTCCACTGTTTGCTGTTTTGGGGGGCAGGATCATGCGGCAACATAGGGAGCACGCACTGTGGAATAAGTGTGCTTCCCCATGGATGGGAGCTTCCCTTGCTGCCCTGCTCCTTCAGTGGAAAGCAACTTTGTGTGAAGCTACCTGTGCACTTGAGAAATACCTGCACTTTGGTTCCCACGTTGAATTTTGCTTGTTGCCCCATGGCAAGGAAGGAAACAGCAATCTTATCCTGGCCCAGGATCCTGACCCCCACATGCTGGTTGAGGGAGATGAAGATGGGTTTCAGAGGGACATGGGGTCCTGGTGAAATGATGCTGTTTGGCCATGTCCACCTCCTCATCCTGCTGCCTGTTTCATCCAAATACTGCCCTCCCTGAATGTTCATGTATATCCTAAAAGAGAGGAAAATCAAAGCTCTGAACCTTGCAGCTCCCATAGCAGCTTCCACAGAGGGACAGGATTGAGGCACAGCTAGTTTGGGGTCTAACCCCTCCCTCTCACCTGGGGTGGCCCTGCCCCTCTGGGAGGCACCTGAAGCAGGCCCTTGAGCTGTTATACTTGCCTTTTAAGTTTTGAATGCTCTTAAAAATACCCTTTGTGACCTTTGAAATTTAAAAAGCACAGTGAAGAGCAAAACTGCTCAGACCAACTTAAACATACCACACAGTTCCATTTGGGTAATAGCAAGTACTTCTGCCATCAGACTTAAATATTGCTTGTATTTCAGCGTATCTTGGCTTGTCTTCCTGTACTATGCAAACACGACATTTTTTCTTCTGTACGACAATTATTGCCAGATTTCCCGATGGATAGCTGTCGTCAGATAAGGTGTCCGTAACTCCTTTCTTTGTCTGGTCTAGTATTACATTTTGAGTATTTCAGAGCACTACTTCGGAGTATAAAAATGGACCCATTAACCAGATCACTGTGTAAAATGATGGTGTGCTGCTAGTGTTACCTAGGACACTGCCAGTGCTTTTCTGCTACATTAAAGTGTACAAAAGAGATACAGAATACATTTTCATTGTTTTCTAACCAATAACCCAGGCAGAACTGCTTAGCAAGTTTTCATCTTAAAGACACGTTCCTGGACAACGCTAATGATTGAAAGTATGAGGCTGGCAAAGTGAGGTGTTAAAAATACTCAACTTGGCTGACAGCAGAGAAAACAGGGCAGGTATTACCCTCCCAGAGCTAAAAAGAAAACAAATGTGGAGAAAAAAGCCCTCGGTGCAGAAACCTGACTGGAGCAGGAGGTATTTTGGGGTTTCCCTTCAGCAAGACTTGGCACTTTGCCATCTCCGTGCCTAGCAGCATCCCTGGCACAAAGGCAGCCTGGAGGGCAGAGCAGAGAAGTAGTCTCCAGCCTGTTTGCTTTGGTGGCAGAGCTCAGGTAGACTTTCATACATCCCCAAGTCAGAAAAAAGTCAGCCACAGTAAGGAAAAATAACTTTGGTGGCTTAAAATGTTACGGCTTCAATAATGGCAGAGGCAGCCTGAAAGCTATGGGGTCCTTTTGTGAAACTGACACGGTTTTATTTCTTCAAGCAGTACTCTCAGTTCCACTGTTAATTCCAAGGTGTCAGTGCACCTTTTATGTACTCCTGCCTGCAGGACAGAGACCTTAGCCCCGTGCAGATGCGAAATGATGTGCTGGTTTGTCCCTATGGGAAGGATAACGCTGAATGGTCTGGAAACCCACTTAGCCAGCAGTGCCCATCCACGAGTGGCCACAGCTCAGGAGTGGGTCTAAACACTGGGCTAGCACATTTTTTAAGCTGGGTATTAAAGGCACAAGTACTTGTCCTTCATGGAAGCTACAGGCAGATCTGAAGAACCTCAGATCAAGACCTATGTAAGTAGCTTCACTACTGCTTTTTTCCAGATTGTGAAAACAAATGTGAATGGTGGACCAGGGTATTCTGTGATAAAGCAGCCTATGACTCATGTAAAATTACAGGAACAACCCTGGACTAATACAGGCCAATGAACCCTGTAAAGGATACAATAACTGCACTGTTCCATCTGGAAGCATGGTAAGGAATTTTCCCCCATGTTTGTAGTATTTCTCCAGCAGTTCATTCTTCACTACCTAAGATTGGAAGAGAAACAATAAAATAGATGAGAGCTGTCCTGCACCAGCTGCCCTTGAAAGGCAAGCAGGCACCAGGCTCCAGCTGCTCCAGAGCGTGGACACATCCTGTTGGACATGTCTGCAGCAGCTACTTGCCTTTCCACCAACAGAGGTAAAATCACAGCAGGTGATGCTGTAGAAGATGGGCTTCTCCTTGGGCTCCACTGCTCTCTCAGCAGGCATCAGTGTCCAGCTGTTTGGTGATGGGGGCTCCAGGGAAAGCTGGTAGAAAATTGTGCCAGGTTCATTAAAACCTAGAGAGGAAAAGGAGGGTTTGTGTGCATTGGGTAGGGCTGGCAGTGTCGATGGCAGGGAGGCTGCTACTTGGGGGAGTGGGGATTTCTGGCTGAAGTGTTCCATCCTGGGAGTCTGTTTCGAGGTATTTTGTATCTAACAAGGACAGTTCACAGTGTTCAGCTATTGCAGACATATGAAAAAAAGATGTAGTATGACTTTCTTTGGATAGCATTCATGGCTCCACGCTCTGCAGAACTGACAATCTGAAATCCCTGGTGCCACAAAAGCCTCTGTACCCTGCCATCTTCTGTGAAAATATGCTCATATTATAAATCTAGTTTATCTGTTCTTAGTCAAAATGCCTTTAATTTTATAGCTAGATCCAAAGGGCTGCTCAGTCATTCACAGATTAGGCTAGGATTTAGTGGAGTGTTCACATGACTAGGCAAAATGTTGATCCCCCTAATTCTGGCAGTTTGTGCCTTCCAAGGGCTTGGCTTTGCCAACTCATTATTCTCTAAAAGTAAATTTCTGTGCATCTCAGTTGAAACAGATTTAAATACTGAAAGTCACAGCAAGGAGATCCTTTCAGTGCAATGGGAACGTAACTGTTTTTTTTTCATGCCATATAATATGGCAGTATCTAAGTTAATGGGATTGCACACTTGACAATGAGCTAATGTGTCATTGTATAAATCTTCCTGTTTCATTAGAGAGCATTAGAGACAAGCAATTCCACTGAATTCGTTGTTGTAATAAATAGACAAATATGTAAAGAAATGCAAACTCACATTTAGCTGCAAGTGCTGCCTTTGTTGCCTGCAAAAATAACTGTCTGGTTGATCGTCTCTCCAGCTGCCTGGAAATGAAAGTGTTCCTGAGATGTTTAATATATCCTGTTTTGAAAACTAGAGGCATTGGGTATCCTTTCCATAGGAATGCAAGTTTCTGAATCTGTTTTTTTCTCTCCACTCACACAATTGCATGTAAGTTAGAGTCAATGGAATATCACCAAAAAGGAATTGCTTCCTTACAGAGATTTCAATGAACAGTAATGAATTGTAATGGATTGTGTGTCAAGATTTTCTGTGAAAGAGGAGAGCTTTCCAAGATCGAGGAAACAACTAATCTCCAAGAATACTTTCACTGTTCTTCTTATCTCGCTTTCTGTAAATTTGACAGTGTCTGACAATGACTTTGGTTTATGCTCTGTACGTAATATGAGGTACTGACACCATAATACTGCAAAGGATGTTCAAGCAAGCTAGCAGTTTACATCCAGGTATACTGATTTACTTTTCTTTAGGCCTATAGTATAGACTCGGGTATTTGTATAAGCTTTGGGCCTCCTACTAAACAGCCCAGGAGAAGTCAAACTTGCAGAGTTCTCATGACTGGAAACTAGAATCCAAATGCTTGGTCACAAGTTTATGCAGCAAAATAGAGAAACACAAACTCAAGGTTTGTTTCAGTATCTGGGGTAAGTCTAGACCTGAATATTATCCCACCCACAGCTGTAATTATGTTTTTTGCTTTACCTGTCTCTAGATACTATGTCTGAAAGTAGAAGAATGAATGCTTTACTCAATACATACCTCCCCACCTTCTAATACAGTCTGATAGGAGAAAAGCAAAGAAGCTGCAGGTAGACTGTGAACTTGTGTTGCCTAAAGCAATTTTTTTTCTTGTGTCATTGTCTCTTGCTGCAGTTTCATTTTCTTAATGTTTCTTTTCTCCCTAGAGTCACCTGTTGCACCTTACACAGACCAGATCCCCAGTTCCCCCTGTAGTCATTTCACGGTACCTGTTATACACCCTCTCCTCTGACAGCAGCCTGTCAACTTCAGTGCCATGGGACTCATTGGGGATGACATCAGTGGGAATGCTCCTGACACGTTCATGGGTCTTCCCCTCATGGGACTCATGGGAGCCAACATCAATAGGAATGCTTGTGTCATCTTCGTGGGTCTTCCCCTCATGGGACTCTTGGGTGCTAACATCAATGGGAACACTCCAGATGCCTTCATGGGTATTCTTCTCATGGGACATATGAAGGTCGATATCAATGGGAATGTTCCAGGCATCTTTGTGGGTCTTCCCCTCATGGGTCTTCTGGGGGCCAACATCAGTGAGAATGTTCCAGGTGCCTCTGTAGATCTTCCTCTCATTCACAATGAACTCATAGAGGTCTCGATTATGTTCACAGCAAAACCTCTGAAAGGCAGAAGAGCAGTGCCGTAAGAGTAGGCCTTTTCACAGCCAACCTCTGCTAATCTTTCCCACCAGCTTACTGATTCATAATCCTGTGACAGTGGGCAAATGTCTTCAAAGGAAGGGAACGGCTTCAGCAAGCTGCCACAGTACTCACATCTTGGAGCAAAGTCCTCCTCTATCTGAAGTGAAGGTAGGGAGAGAGAACATGGGGAGGACAAAAATAACAGTATCAGCACACAAATGCTCATTTTATCTTGGGGAAAGAGGGCTATGCCCAAAATGGAACATCATAAAATGTGTAAGAGCAGTTAAAACAGATCTGTGTCTGGGGTATCTTGGGACAATTTAATTCAGAACACTAGGTTCAGGAAACCACAAAAAAGAAAAGCTGTTCTGTAGTAAGTACATAAATAAAAACCCTAAAGCAAATGGAATAACTGTAGCACCTATGAGACCCATTCCTTCCAAGAGAAAGCTTCAGAGTGTGAAGAATACTACAGCTGAGTACTCTGATGCATTAACCCTTTCAAGTATGTTGCTTGGGGCTTTGGAGAGAAAAAGCTCCCAGATTGTTGCACTGTTGATCATAGGAAAATCTGTGGGGAATTTCATGAGCAGCCACCAGCAGATTTGTTGACAAAAGAGCTGAGCGTATTTGACCAGATGCAAATCAGGACTGCTCTGGGATATATTTTGAGGATGGGTACTAGATATTCTGAAATAAATACCTTATTTTTTGAAAACACATTTTGAAACTGAGTTACAGAAGGTGCAGTTGCCAAAAGTGTGCTGCTGAATTCCATGCCTAATGCCTCCACTCCAAAGGGCAGCGCACCAAGCTCAGTGCTCCTTGAGAGCAATCCATTAGCAGCAGCAAGGGGTGAAGGGTAGGTACCTACTCCAGGCCACTTAGCTGGTATGCTTCACTTGCGCTTGATTTACTATACTGTGTGATTAACACTTTCATTCAAATCCTTCAATTTCAGAAAAGAACATATTAATTTGAAATACTTGGCTTCTCTGGAGCACTGTTCTTGGAAACTCCCTGGCTTCCCCACCTCATGCCTAGGATTAGCTCTCTTGGATGACTTTACTAAGAGTTATGGGGAACTCTATGCCCTTCTTGTAATTCTTTAACTGTATACCTAGTATTGATACAAACTTTGTACCACTGTTTTAGCCAGAGGGCAAATTCTTCTGCTAGGAAATTCTCAACACAAGGATGCAACATTGGGGAGAGGAGTTGCACAGCCTCTTGCTGTTCAGGAGTGCACAATAAGCATAATTTCAAGACCCTTACAAAAGAAAAACTCTTTTGTAAAGGAACTCATGCACTGGCTTGGTATAAGGCATTGTTTTTATTTTTTTCTACATGGGAATCATAGGAAATAAAGAGCAAAAGCCACAGAGTAGGGAACATCTACCACTGACTCACCTCAGCCTGTAAGACTTCTCGTAATGATTCAGGTCTGTAAGCCAGAAGGCTAGGCAGGCCAGTGGATGGGAACGTGTGCAGTGATTTCTTTAACAGCTTCACAGAATCTTCTTCCAACTCGAAGTGGAAAACAGCAAAAGCAATTTGGAGTCATATCTTTGTTCAGAGGTAAACCCATTAAGCATATATATGCAACCTGGGTAAGTCCTTACCTCCATGTCACACAAAACATCTAAGCTTCTGGACTCTTCTCACAGGGCTGCAAGTAATAGTGACAATGAGAATTACCAAATTGCCATGCTGTGCTCTCAGAAAGCTTATCTTCTAGACATACTTGTTCTGTTCCTCTTTCAGCATGCCAGCCTTTTCTCATTGACCACATCGGCTGCCTGAGGCCTTCTTGCCAGACTTGCTCCTACAGTTTCAGAGGGGCAACCTGGATCTGCATGTAACCCTTCCCAGATGCCTGAGGGAATGTAACTAGGCACTGACATGGGATCAGGCCTTTACAAAAGTGTCCCACTGAAGTGATAGAGACAGCTTATTGCTGAGGGTCAGTGACTTGTAGCACTGAGCTAGTACTGCACTATCCTCTAAAGCATTTACAGCTTCTCTAGTCCTAAGAAGAAAGAGCTGTAGAGACATTTGAGGTTTTCTCTCATTTCTAAGTACAGTCCATGCTGCATAAATGCAACAAAGGGTTCTTTGCCCTTTGGAGTGGCAGGAAACATCTCAGATGACTGGGCGTCTAGCACTGTCCTCAGTAGTGCTGACATCCAGCTACCTCAGGTGCACAGCTGTGTGGTGTCCCATATACACCATCTTTTGTCTGAACATCAACATAGCTGGCATGCCAACTGCTACAGCCTCCCCTTCAGCCAAACTAAACACATTATCAGTCCCTTTAGCCTTGAATTTCAGTTCCCCTTGTTGCCACTCAATTTGTCTTGCCCTTCCAAGTAAGCTTATTCTGCTTTCCAGAAAATACTCAGCCAGATGAAACTTTGAGCAGGCTGAAACACCAGAATTTTTCTAAGTCCTTCTCTTTGGGAAGTATGAAAAAATCAGGACACATATTTAAAAGGATGGGATAAAAATTGCAACAGCCCCAGCTTCCTAGGCTTGTAGTGGGACCCACAGCTCAGGAATGCACCTGAAAGTGAATGTACCAACACAGAAGGAGAAGTGAAAGCAGTGCTATGGGAGTTGCTTATACTTTTAGAAGGCTGAATTATGTGGGTGCTGGTTTGCTTGAACTTCTTTTGAATTGTAGCTCAAAGACACATAGTTATCACCACAGCAATCAAGCTATGTCACAGAGTATAGCTGATCATAAACCCCACCTGAGAAGAAGTAACTTCAGAAAGTGCATGGTGCTGGTGCTTCACTGGTGTGAAGCTGTGCAGCCAGGGTACAGGTCTTGGTACACCATGGCACCAAGGGACACAGGGAAGCCTGGCAACCAGGGCACAGTACTCAGGGTAGGTGGATCCTCGACTTTTTACTCTGTCCTCTCTAATGGACTTTGCAGCTTCTGAATCATCTCTATCTACCATTGCTGCCTCCAAACCCAAGTAGATGATTTACTGTTATTCTGTATTACAGCCACAGTCACCCCAAAGACTTGTAAAGCTCCACCTAAGGTACAAAGCCTACAGTGTTTTCTCCTGCAAACACATTCACAGTGCATTTCCAAACAAACATCCTTCCAAAGTGAGAAGAGAGCAATGTTTATCTGTTGTGGTCTGTGCATGTCCCCTTTCTATTGGGATGGATCTGCACACAGCTAACTCCAGTACTTTCAGCTGGTGTGCTGTTTTGTGGCCCTGATCACTCCTGCTCTTAGAGGCACATGAGATGCGGCAGACATTCTCCAACAGAGCAGAGCTGCCTGGCGTTGCAAAGGAGTCATAGGCTCAATTAGGTTGGAAAAGACCTTTAAGATCATCAAGGCCAACCATTACTCCAGGATTGCCAAAGCCACCACTAAACCATGGCACTGAGGGGCTCATCTGCATGGGGTTTTGAACACTTAAAAAAAAAAGGCAATCAAACCCTAAACACTTGAAAAGCACAAAGGCTGTTTGATGGGGTGCCCAAAAGGGGGGCGGTCAAGCAGCAACTACCACTAACATGCTGTGTCCTAAGGTACAGTGCTGTACTTGTCACGCAGGTGAGAGAAAGAGCTGGTTACTCGGTCACATGCTGGGATGGCTCAGCTGAGCAGGAGGAGCAAAAAGGTTGACACATCTCCAGCTCTCTTGAGAGGCTTTGCCAATACCTCTGGCAGGAACACAATATGCTCTTTCTGCCATCTGCTGAGTACTCCTATGCCTGTTGGCTGGCAGACTCGTCCTGCAGGTTCATTTAGAAGTGGCTCTGCAAAGAGGGTAATGCAGTGAGGGTTCCTGGAGGCTGCTCCAGGTCTGTCACCACTTTGCAAGCAGATCTCTTGGAAACTGCAGTCACAAGTCTTCTATGAAAGTCCAAGGCAGCTTGAGTGAAATACAAGTGAGCAGCTCTTCCTTGACCAAAGCTGTTTCTTACTTGATTTTCTGTAGGAGTGTTTGTGGAGCCATCCAGATTCTCTCTGCATCGACACTGAAGTTCCTGGCAGTTTCTGCATCTCGATGGCTTTGACACTGCCCAATATTCCCATTAATGTAAGACACAAACTCACCTGTTCCCCCACACAATGATTTCAAAGCAATTGCCCTGAACCATTGTATCGATGAAGGAGACTTTTCCTAATGTATCTAGTCAGAACTCCAAACGCTGTGGATGCAGTAAGCGGGGCTGGCAGTGGTTTAGCCAGTGAGGCAGAAGGTGCCAGCTGGGCCCTGCCAGCCGCTGACCGAGGTCTCTTGGCCGGTTTCCCCTCCGCCTTCCCTCCCGCGGTTTTATGGAGATCGGTCAGCACCGGTTCCACTGCAGCAGAGTGCCTCGGGGAGCGGCCTGTCGCCGGGGGATTCCCCAATCGCCCCGCGGTTCTCCACGCAGCTCCCGCTACCGACCTATCCGTCTCTTCAGAGAGCGGGGCCCGCCTGCGACGCTGCAAGGGGACCCGCGGGGAGAAACCGCACCGTGCTGCGCTGCGATGTGCTGGCCCGGCCCACTCGGCGCCGTTTACCGGCCAGCACCGTCCACGGCAGAGCCGAGTCCGCCGCGGCGGCGCTGGAGGGAACCGTCTCCATGGGGACGCGGCATGCGCGGGGGCTGCCGGGACCGCGGGGCAGGTGTGAGCTGTGGGTGTGAGCGGTTGCTGCCGTGCCCTGTACGCGGTGGATTGGGAGCCTGCGGTCGGATATGGACGGATGTAAACGGCCTCCAGAGGAGGTGGAGGTGTTCGGGGTCGTGCGGGTGCTTCAGGAGCCCCCGGCAATGGTGCCCATCGAGCTGCTGCCCTCTTGTCTTGCCGCTACCGTGAACCGGGTGAGCGGCCAGAGCTGCGCTGCAGCCTTCTGCACGGAATGGGAGTAAGGTTGAAGGTGAAGCAGTGGTTAAGGAACTTGCTGTGACTTTCCTGTTCGGCACAAACTTCTAAATGCAGCCAAAGCACTTGCCTAAGTGATTTAGTGATGGCCCCGACTGTCCTGGAGTAACAGTTGGTCTTGATGATCTTAAAGGTCTTTTCTCGCCTAGTTGATTCTATGATTTGCATTATATGCTTGTCAGACATCTGTTGCTGAAGTCTCCTAGATGTTGTTGAACTCTTCTAAGGAATCTGCACTTCAGCTTGGAGAAGCAGAAGCTGCAATTTTCTTTAGATACACCATCTGCAAATAAATGCAGGCTTTAGGGTTACCTTAGGACAGTGCATATGTGCTACATTATGTGGATTTTGTTTAAAAAAATGCAGTTGTTTTATGAGCACATGGGTTCCCAACAAAGTAAGTCAGTAACTTTTAAAACTGGAAGGAGTATGTTGAGGCACAGCAAGTGGTGTTTGTTAGTGCAGTGTCTGGACATGCTGCTTGACTGCCATTGATGCTGATAGCTCCCCATAGCACTGGGGTCCTGGGAGATTGTTTCCGTGCTCAGTTGGTACAAATCCTGGTATTGCCACAGTATTCGCTCCTGCCTGCAGTGCCTCGGCACAGGCTGAGGCACTGTCCCAGCAGCACGTGGCTTGGTGCTGGCACAGCTGCAAGTGGGAACTGCTTAAGTTGTGCTGTATTCTTGCCATGAATTCATCAGTCCCTAGGAGTTTCTGCATTTTTCTTTGTGTTAAAGTGAAAATTGTTTTTGAGGAGAACTGTCAACAGAAAAACTGTTTCCTAGGCACAGATCTTGGTCACTCATATTGCTGCCTGACACTAACTGCTCCCAGGTGGTGTTGAAGCACAGCTGAGAGGGGCTGTTGTATGTATGTCATTAGCTGTACCCTGGTTTGGCAGTGGGAGGGCTTCCCGCAGCACGGAGGCTCCCTTGCTGCTGCTGGCTCCTGGGCAGAGTTTTCTCTGGGTATGTTTCACCATCCACCTCAAGGCCCAGTTGTTTTGTTGGTGGTCAGGAGTTTTCTTAAGAAAACCAGGCTGGCCTCAGCAACCTTTTGTGAAAGTTTTGAGGAACTTTAGCACATTTACTGACATGCTGCTGCTTCCCTTGGCAAGGTGCTGGTGCCCTGCAAGTCTTTCCTGCTTCTGGCCCTTGGATATCACCTGTGGGAAGTTATACCAGCTGTGTAAAGAAGAAACCCTGAAACACCTTAACTGAGTGTTGGAATGAATGTCACCTATTTGTTCACTGATCTGAAGAGGAAATACATTACTTGTTGGCAGTACCAGCTGAGGTATTCCTTCTCCTAAAATCAGTCTGTCAGAAAAGATACTGGGTGTTGGGGTTCTTCAGGTGTGAAATATAACAGGTTTGCCATTCCTTCAGAACTGGTGTAGAAAGACCTAATGAAATCGTGTGTTAAATTATCTAATGTGGATTATAGGCAACATTGGAGTAATTAATTTCCTTAACCTGGTATAATCAAATACACACTTCAGGGTTTTTTTTACACAAAAAAAAAGCTCTTATCTTCTGCTATATATGTTGCTGAAATACAGGAAAGTGAATCAAATCCTTAGGAATTCTTGCTTAACAAGTTCTGCTGAAAGCACAAGTGTTAATGCCTATCAGAGACAAAGCTTGACTTGATCCTGCTTAAGCAGGAGTAAATTAATTCATTCAGCTGATGCTGCTGAAGTTCTGCCGGCATGGTATAAATGAGATCAAATGTAGAATCTCTATATGAACTGGACACAAAGAAGTTAGAGTAATTCCTTGGCAGGTCTTTTTCTGTGATCACTTCCACATTCTCGAGGCTGAAACAAGTGTTCCTTTGCTGATGTAGCCCTCATTTTCTTCTGGCTTTTCTAGGAACTGCCACCAGGCACTGGGTGATGTTTGCATATAGAATTGCCATAATTCCAAGGAGCTCTTCCCTGGAGGGATACAGTTAGGACTGTGTATTGTAATTATTTACACAAAGCTTCATCTGTCACTTTACATGTAGTTTTCCACTACCATGAGGCTTCCTACTGCTAAATAACTCAGCGGGTGTATCACCTCACAACTCATTGCCTCTTCCAAGTGGCAGGCATCTTAATATTCAGCAAAGCCAGTATGTGGAGCTAGCATTTTTCTTGAGCAATTCAGACAGAAGGCACTGGTTGCAGAGGGAGAGCTGCAGCAGATTCAAATTCAGTGACAGACTGATTTCAGTTTGCATGAGCCAGGCTGTCACTGTTGCCCCTGGGACTCAGATCCAGACTTGGTTCTCCTGCTTGTACTGCATTGTGGCCCTCTCAGGCAACACAGCTGGGGGGCAAAACAGGGAGCTCACTTGGGTAACCTGGTTCTTCCTGGGGAAACCCAGCAGATCCAACCAGGCAGAGTGCACAGAGTAACCAGGAAGCAAGAGCTACTGTCACACACGTGTTAGCACAGCATGCTATGCAGTGTAGTTTTTGCAAAATATTTATTACAAAATAAAAGTAAATATGGCAACAAAACTTAAATAGCAAATGACGTGACACTGGCAATAGAACTCTCACTATATTGTTAGTCTTTTACAATAATCAATAGTCAAGTATGTCTCCAAGGAAAGCTGCATGTGGACAGCTTATTACTATATTCTTGGCTCTAGCTGTTTTAGATGCATTGGATGTGTGCCTCCTGCTCTCACCTGTACCTGGCTGTGAGTCGCTGTGCCATGTGCTGGGCTCACTCATTCACCTAAAATGGACAGGAGCTGGCAGTTCCCACAGTGCGAAACCTGCCCTGCTTTACCTCAGCCACTCTTCCTCTTTCAAAACCCCAGCACATGATCCAATGCCCATCCCTTTCTAATAAGGTAGCAGGAAATAGAGTATCAACACTGAAGTACCTATTGTTCCCTTTTGAGTCACAGCCTCTCTTGTGGGAGGTTGCTTGGATTTCTTTCCTTTCCCACCTACTAAAACCAGTTATTAAAGCTCACCAGTGAGAGAGCAAGTCTGTGTTCCTGCTGAAAGGGCTTTTGGGTGTGCTCCAAACAGGAATGCAGTCCTTCAAGTCTCTTAAGCCACATGTCTAATGGAAGCACTCCTTAAATAAAATATAATTAAATTAAGAAAGGTGACTGCGTGTGGGGAATCTTCCTAAGGCACCCAAGAATTTAAAAAGACCTTTTCTCACTCCTGTTACTTATAGGACACTCCTGTTGCTCCTCTCTCCAAAGTTAAAAATGTTGGCTAGTTAGGAACCTTAGCATACACAATGGCATAGTTGAATATAATTTTTTTTTTTTTTTAAAAAGGAAGCAAAAGAAAACCCTTGGTGAATGTAAAGCACTATGTCCAGACAGCCTAGGTTTCACTAGCTATGCAAACACATCATGGACAACATGTAGAGATAGTCACGTTAATGCCGAGGTTCCCATTATCAGCAAAAAGGTGTGCTATAGCTGTATCAAAAACTAGGCAGTCACTGTTCAGAATGGCTGCAGATACCCCATCGTGGATGGAGCGGGGCGTTGCCTCCCACGTCAGCCGGCGGCGGTTGCCATTCAGCTCCAGTCTATAGGCAAAGTTCTCCGCTTGCTTACGGGTGCCAATGAGCAGCACGATGGCAAAGAACTGCTGGTGACCTTCGTACCTCTCTTGTTTCTCCAGCACCAGCATGAAGTGGTGACCGAAGCACGACTGCATCATCACCCAGTCAACTGCCCCTGGAAGGTTAATGTCTGTGGCAAGAAAAACAATGTCTTCTCCCTGAAGGGTGGTAATGCTTTTGTGGGCATGCATGAGGTGGGACATCACGGCTTCCAGGGATCCCTGCCATTTACAAGAGGCACCAGGGCATGGGCAGGAGTAGGGACGATACTCACAGATGTCTTCGTGTTCTGGCTTTTCTGTGTGATGGAGTGTCAGAGAGCAGCCTGTTGTGGCATACTGAAAAAAAGACCAAATACAAGCTGTTAGGAAAGGCACTTGCACTTGCGTTTGCTGTTCCCACCTGTCAACTGGAAACACTGGTATTTAACCAGAACTCTTGTTCTCTTTGCACATTTTACATTAGATGCTTCTATGTAGCCCTGGATTCAGAGCTGAGCTTTACTTATTTTTGTTTCCACTTAAAAATGAATTCGTCTTGTCTTTGTGTGGTTGGCTTTCTTTTTCCAATGCAAGCACTTAGATAAAATGGAGTGTAAGGCTGAGTTGTAGTTAAATTTGCTGTTGTAGTTAGATCTGATAGGTCCAGATCAGTTGAAGTGGTCCTAGTTTGGATTTTTATTTTCTTTAAAAAGAACAAAGGATTCTAGTTTCGGCAAACAGCAACTAGAGTGAAGTATTTTTAATAGATGTACCTTATAACCATCACAGAGCAAAACCACTCCCATTAAATTCAAATGCAGATTCTCCACAGCTTTTTTTAAACACTGGAACAGTTTCAACACTGCAATTGTGAGAAGTGGAAAGAGGATGATTTTCCTCTAAGCATAAAACTAGCACACAGGTATGTACTATCTAACTTCTTTTAATGTCATTGGGCAACTCAGAGGGTTAATTTGCTTAACCAGGGGGTCACTTTTCCTTTTTCTGCAGTTAATTCAGTTGTCCACACTGACCACTCTGCTTTCAGGCTACTTTCACAGAGACATAAAGGTCTCTCCTATTTTCGCAGTCTGTAGGTATCAGTAGTGATACTGACACCACTGCTACCACTATCATGCAAGTTACAACATGCATGCATGGCTGCTTACAGATGCTGTGACACCCCCTTGAGGACAGATACAACCAAGGAATAAATTATTATTTCTGGAATAATACGTGTGCAGGAAGTTTCACCTCTAAATGCCAAGATACAAATCACCCATGCTGGCAACAGGGTGCTCGGAATACTGGGATAGAAACTTGCCCTTCTTCTGAAGGAGTTTGGTTTATAAGTCATAAAGAGTTAATGTGAGCCTTCACTTAGAGTGTCTGCCCCTGCTGCTTAATCCTGTGCAGATGGCTTTATTGCAGGGCACTAAGGTGGTACAAGGCATCCTCCTGCAAATGCCTGGTCTGCTGTGCCTGATGCCCTGCTGCATAATGCAGCCACCCAGGTATGTGTATGCTTCCAGCCTCAATGGCCTGCTGGAATTTTCGGGGTTCATAGCCCTGTTTAACACTTCAATCATACCAGGTGCTGGAGAGCAGCTCTAAGTCTAACCTCATTAGGAAAACCAGTAAGAATCTACAAGCTGCTGATTAAGTGAAACCTGATGTGTATGGGAAAGTGACCAGTGATGACTACAAAAGGGAGAGTGTAAAAACAAGATGAGCAAATAGTGGTAACTTTCCCTTCATTTTGAGAAGGACCTCCTTTTGTATGCTTCCTAACCCATTGCTGTGGGTTTCATCTGGTAAGGAGCCCTACCAGTGGTGGAAGACCATGAAAAGCAAAACCTGACATGCTGTCTTCATACTGCTTGGCAAAGGTCACTGACCTTCATTATACCCTCAAAAGCCTCCTCCGTCTCTCCCTGTGTAAAAGTTATATGATACTGTGATACCTTTTAGCTACTTGGCCTGTGCATCTCTTCTACCCCTACTGTGTCCTTGAGACTGGCTGGCATGACTGTTTTCTGCTTTTTAATTGCCCTTCTCATAATTTCTAGAATTCCAAGCTGGAAAGTATTATGTACTTGTTTTCACAGTTTAGTTTTAGTTCATGGCTTAGCACTGTATTCTCTTTCTAAAAGGAAATTATCAGCTTGGAACTTGTCACTACATACAAGACCTAGCATGCCTTGTTTTTGCCATGTATGTCACTCTGCGTGTGCTGCTCTGAGCTTCACTTTGACAAGATAGCTTTCCAAGTGTCCTAAAGCATTTGGAAAACATCGGTTAAGCTTGCAAGTGCTCAGCAGAGGTAGGCTGGTATTATCAACCCTGTAAATGAAGGCAGGCAAGAACACAGGATTAAAGTAACTTGTCTGAAGCCACATGGGAAATCAGTGGGAGAGCTAGGAAGAGACTGCCAAGTCCAAACCCCTCCTGCTCTAGCCATCAGACTCTCCCTCTAGTATACAAGCAGCTTGAGATACAAGTAATTCTTCTGGAAAGAAGAGGTCTGCCTGCTCCTGTATATGTGTTAGCAATGTTCAGGGACCCAGCTAGGACTGAGACCCTTTTGTGCTTTTCCCTCCTCCAGTGCTTCATAAAATGTCTGTCCCTGTTTTTAAGATTCCTTCAGCCTCCCAAAGCATTCACTGCAGCTTGTGCACAGATGCTCAGCCTAGTCTAGCAGCAATCCTGTGGAGCTCTCTCAGTGACGCACGGTGAGGTCCTGCCCAGACAAAAGTGGTGCAGGCAACATGATGTAAGCAGACACCTGTGTGTGATGGATATCTGTTCAATTAAAACCAAAACAAACTGCATTTTTATCAACCTCCCTCCCCCTTTACTAGAGTCTACTGTGTTGAAAATAGGAAGTGTGATCTTACTCAGGTTTAGTAGATCTGCTTAAAATCTTTAAAATTACATAGTTTGTTGTTTGTTTTTTTTTTTTTTTTAATTAAAGCTCTTAATAGACCATAGAAGCAGCACTGGACAACATACAGGAGTAAGTGGATACAATAACACGAATGTGCAATTTGTTTGGAAGTTGTTTGCTTACATGGGAAATCTGTTATGTTTTCTCTTGAACTACTGGTGTAGCAGCAGTGGTCTAAGGATGTCGGGTGGTTTTGGCTACCTCCTACTACCTGTCTAAACAAAATTTTTAAGTGATTATTTAGGACTTTCTTGTATACAGTCTCATTGTGCCTTCCACTTTCAAACACAGTGTTGGTCATGAAATGCAAAAAAACTTTTCCACAAAGCAAAGTGTAAGAGCACAGGATAATGAATTTACTGGATTCACTTTTCTTCAACAGGACCAGAATCACCTGGAAACTCAGAAACATGGCAGTATCTCCAGTTAGAGATGACTATGATTTTTGGAAGACTCTCTTCAAGTGAAGTATCTCTTCCAGCTTCCAAGATGCAGAGCATCACCGCTCTGAGGAAAACTCATAAGAATGGGGTTTCAATCCCTGAAAAAGCCCGAGGTACTGAGATTTTTTTAAATGTATGCAATAACTAGAAAGTAATTTTCTTTAAGTAAAAGTTATTGCTAGGTTGAATTAATCACAACAGTGAGAATTCACTGGTATACTTATGAAGGAGGTTTGGGATTTTTTGGGGTGGTGGTGGTATTTTTTTTGTTTGTTTGTTTTTAATATTTATTTCCCCATCACACACCTCTAAATGCCATGTATACAGCTGCCCAGCCAGGCTGTTCTCAGGCCATAAAAACCACTGAATTTACTACTGGATATTCTTTCCTTACTGCTGGGCTAGTTTTTGCCTCTGTATATTGGAGGCAAGTTCTAGTTCCCTGAAATGCAAGCAGTAACTGCCTGCTGTTTCACATAGGGCAGACGAGGAGAGCTGGTCCCATGTCATGCCAAGATCCCTCAAGCAGTTTATCAAGCCCCACTGTAACAGGCTAGCAAAACATGGCAGGGCATGGATGTCAGCTTAATGCTCATGGTTACATGAGGACTACAGTTCTGCTGGTGACAACAGAGAACACTCACAACTCTGTTTCCTCAAAGATTTTTGATGAAATGCTGAACTTGAGAAACACCTCCCACCCCACACTGCTTGGTTAGTCAGGTCATGGTTCCAAGTTTAGCAGCTAATGATCACAGCAGTGGGAGCTCCCACTTCATAAGATTTATTTTCTTTGTCGTTCATATAAGACAAACCCCACAAAGTTACAGAAGGATCTGTGTCCAAATTAAGTCAACTTCATCATTAGAAAGCACGCCTATATTATTTTACACTTGAACTTATTTAAAAGATGAAAGAAAAATAATTCATTCCTTTTGGCACTCATTAATTAGAAGTTTGAGTCTGTTTGATGTGCATTTTATCTTCCGCAGATTGCTTACAACACTAACAGGCATTTTATATTCTCAGTAACTCTACTGTGACTTTAAGATATAAATCCTCCTATGGATTTTTTTTTCCAGAAGCCCTGTACAGCACAGAGGTGCACTAACAATTCACAGTTGTCTCTAGAAGAGCAGGGACCTCCTCTGGACAGATGAGCTCTTCTATTTGTTCTTTCACATTTTCTGAAGCTCTGACTTCCCCCCCCCCCAAAAAAAAAAAAAAAAAAAAGCTTATATTGGGTTCTTCTAATGTGGTGAAACCCCTAGGTGAGTCAGACCAGGGCCAGGCCCCAGTGAGCTGCTACATGCTGCTGCAGAGCAGGGTGGTTCTTGCCAAAGCCCCTTATGCTGCTGCAGCACCTGATAGANAAGCTTGTATTGGGTTCTTCTAATGTGGTGAAACCCCTAGGTGAGTCAGACCAGGGCCAGGCCCCAGTGAGCTGCTACATGCTGCTGCAGAGCAGGGTGGTTCTTGCCAAAGCCCCTTATGCTGCTGCAGCACCTGATAGATGCCCACTGATGAGGGACAAGGTGGGTCATGTCCATGCTGGCTGCCTGTAACCTACATAATATTGACTGAGAATTACAGCCCTGACAGCATGTTACTGTTTCTGGTCTCAAAAAGTGAGAGTGAAAAGCATTAATGTGTGCTAATTTCCCTCTGCAGCTCTTGGGAACAGTGAAAGCAGCAGAGCAGGAATTGCTCATGGTAGAAAAAAAAAAACACATAAAAGAGAGGGTGTGTGAGGAAAGAGGAGAGACTTATTAACACCTCTGTGAGGAGCTTCTGGATGCCCAGTGAGCGAGGGGTGGAGAACTCAGAGCAGATGCTGGAACGCAGGGAGGATGCATGCTCCAGCGTGGATTGTACCACAGCCCAGTCTGGGATGTGGGGCTTCAGGAGTGTCATGTTTTTGGGGACATGGTCTGAGGCAGGCAACTCACAGGTGCAGCTGTGACCACTGCAGTGTGGCACAGGGGAACCTGGCATCCTGCAGGCAGTGCTGCCTGACTGCCCCACACACACAGTTGGGGCCAGGGACTGCTGCCACCCCTGCCTGCACTGGCATCTCACTGGGCAGCAGCAAGGTGCAGCACACTGACCACTGCTGGGTCAAAGTCACTCTCCAGCTCTATCAGCTGTTAACTCGCTTACAGGCACTGTACCGGGAAGCCAGACCAAGTCCCAAGCTTCCAATGTCCTGATCAGCACAGCATAAAGCACATGCCGCTCCTTGGGTTATTGCAGAGACGACCAAACCACTACTAGGTCAGAGCCGAATCTCTCCCAGTCCATAACCAAGATGCTGATCCCCAGCACTTGGGGATAAGCTGGTAGGACTCCTGTCTAGGGGTTTGGCTGCTGGAAAAACTGGCATCCTGTAGGCAGCAGAGCTGTGGCTCAGACAGTGAAGGGTTGTGAGGACTCTGGTCCATTTTATTGAAGACAAGTAGGAAATACCAGCCACCACAGATGAGACTGACCTACTACACCTGTGTTCAGCAGAGAGGACCTGTGTCCCACCATATGTCACACCATGCTCCATCTGCTATTGCCACCTCCCACTTAAGGGTGAGCAGTGAAATAGCCTCATGCTGTCAAAAGCTCTGAAAGTTGCTGACAGCCACCGCATCCTGTGACCCAGCCAGCCCTGGGTCAGATGGGGTTCTTGCCATGGACCACACTGTGCTGTAGGAACTAACACAGACAATTTGCTCTGGAGGTGCCGTTACTCCCTGTGCATCCTTAATGATGCTCCTGCGGGCTGGCTGGGGACAGTTGCTCAAGGGACTGGCTTTTCCACCCACTCTGGCCACACTGGCAGCCTGACCATAACTCCTCACCTTGCCATGCACAGCTCCGCATGCTAACAACTTTGTTCTCATATTCTACTTCAGCAACAGCTTCAGCACTTCCTGTATCTGTCCCTCTGTTGCTTCAGCTTATGTTTTTAAAGTGCTTTTGGTCCTACAGAGGTACAAGCATTGAGAGGCTCCAAGAAGACATAAAAATGACCTGCTCAACTTGCCTGCATGTACACATCTGCTGTCCTGGTTAATGTCTATTAGGAAGGATGTGTATATTAGAGCAGTTCACTTAGTTCTTTCCAAGTACGAACTCACTAAAAAGAAGAGACTTCAATGTTTAATACTTGGAATAGTATTAAACTATGCAACTCTGCAACAGAACAGACTTGGGGAAAAAAAAAAAAAAAACTAATCTGGTATTGTTACTGACCTGACAGCTTACCAGCCCCTGTCCTTCCCAAGGAGGGCTGCAGGGAGCTAACAAGAGAGACACAAATAGTTTCTGGTACCTCCATAAACCACTTGTTAATGACCGAGTATCAGCATAGGTTAAAATAACTGTGGAGAGGGAAAAAAAGGTTTAGCTTTTTTATCTACTGGTTGTGCCAAATACTAAGACAACATTTAGAGCAGGATTTTCAGTGAATGAGAAAGAAGCATTAGAAGTGTTGCTTTTAAAGGCTGGTGGCACTCCCATCATCTAGTTTAACTTTATAAACCTGCAGACTGGGTAATGGAGACCAGCAAGCACCTCCCTTGCTGTTCGGTGTTTATGGTGGGGTAGAAATAAAGAACAGGATACAGACCAGCCAAAAATTAAGGCTTTGCAGAGCCTTGCTGTCTGCAGTGGCTCTGGATGAGTCCCACATGCTGTTGCCAGAGCCTTTCAGGGTATCTTTGGTATAGGCATTTTTGATATCATTGCCTTCTACAAACTGCCAAGCGAACCTTTATTAGATAAAGCTTAGAAAGCTGCTTAAAGTCTTCTCATGAGCTGCAATATTTCTCTATCACGCTAGCAACAAACGCAAGACATAAACCCACCGGAAAACTCTCCATTGGTGTGCTCTCCCCTTCTCGGTCCCTTCAGCATATAAATCGGAGGCCACTGCAGACCCAAATGTGACGCAGTACCTACCGCGGCTCGTTTACAGCGTTTTGGAACTGAAAGATTATTCACCCTGAAAGAGTATCTCTCGCCGTTCAAAAGAAAACCACTACGTTTCAAAGCCGTATTTATACTGAAACTCCCAAACCGGTAAGCTTTTCCACTGGCAGTGGGGACTCAATGTGACTATGAGCAGCCAACTTTTCCGATGAGAAGTTTCTCTCCCTTCTTTTGACCATTGTGCCACCCCTCTTTAAAAAAAAAAAAAAAAAAACCAAGNCTCAATGTGACTATGAGCAGCCAACTTTTCCGATGAGAAGTTTCTCTCCCTTCTTTTGACCATTGTGCCACCCCTCTTTAAAAAAAAAAAAAAAAAACTAATAAGGGAAAAGGGTGTGTGGCGAAAGCTTGAAGACTGAGGGTAGGGTGATAGAGCAGGACGAATGTTCTGCTCGGCCGACCGGACTACCCCACATTCCAATCCCCTTGCCACCTTTCGCTCCCCCCAGATCCCCCACTCCTCTCCTTACCTTGCAGGGGAAGAGCACGGCCGAGGCCACCTTCTCCATGGCAAGGTTCCGGATGCTCGGGGTGAGGGAGCCCCGGCAAGTGGGGCAGAGGCTCAGCTTCTGCCGGCATTGATTGCAGACCAGGTGCCCGGCCTGACACTGCAGGATTGGCGGCAGCACATAGTCGAAGCAGACCGGACACTCGAAGAGCGACGTCAGTTCGTGGTGCTGATGCGGAGGAGGAGGAGGCGGCGGGGGGGGAGGCGGCGGGGGAGGAGGGGACGAGGAAGCCCCGCTGGGTCCCGGCAGGACGGCGGCGGGCACGGCGGGGGACGTGGTGTGCTGCTGCTTGCTGCAGGGCTTGCTAGCGCCGGGGCCAGCGGAAGACGGGCGGCTCATCGCGCCGCGCCACCGCCACCACCACCACCATCGGGCCGCCGGAGGGAGAGGGAGCGAAGGAGGAGGCGCTGCTGAGGCGAGCAGCGGCTGCGCGCGGCCTCCACCCCGGTCCCGGCATGCTCCGAGCGGCGGGAGCACGGGGAGGGGCGGTTACCCCGGCAACGGAGCTGTCCGCGGTAACGGAACCCCCACGGTGTTGCCGCCCCACCGCCGGTCCGCGTGCGCAGAGCAAGTGCCGCTCCGTACCCCGCGTTCCCTCCAGAGGAGGGCGGCGGCCCCGGGGGACGCGCGCGGCTCCATGTGCAGGGATTGCACTTGGACCCTGGTACATGTGTCACTGGCCTCTGGGGGAGAGGTCTGGAGCACAAGGCTTATGAGGAGCGGCTGAGGAAGCTGGGCGTGTTTAGTGTGGAGAAGGCTCAAGGGCCATCTTTTCTCTCTACAACTAGCCGAAAGGAGGATGGAGAGAGGAAGTGGCTAATCTCTTCTCACAAGTAACAAGGGATAGGACAAGAAGTAATGGCCTCAAGTTGTACCAAGGGGAGTTTTAGACTCGATATTAGGAATAATTTCTTCACCAAAAGGGTAGCCAGGCATTGGAACAGGCTGCCCAGGGAAGTGGTGGAATCACCATCCATGGAAGTGTTCAAAAACCATGTAGATGAGGCCTTTGGTGACATGGTTTAGTGGCGGACTTGGCAGTCCTGGGGTAACAGTTGGACTGGATGATCTTAAAGGTCTTTTCCAACCTAGTTTGATCATTCTAGATGATTCTGTAATTCTTGTACATGGGTTGCACTTGGCCTCTTGTATGTGGTTGCTCTTGGCTCATTGTACATGGAACGACTTGACCCCTTGGGATGTACAGCTGTTGAGACACTCTGACATATGTGTGTGTCTTTTGAGACTAGACAATTAATGTTCATAGGCCTTGAGATTCTGGTCTCCATGCTGGAGTGATGAGTCTTTTCCCCCCTACCCTGATCCCACTGCCTGGTGTGAAAACAAGGCAAGAACAGTCATGTGATCTTGGAGAAGACTTCTTATTTGGTTTCTGGATTTTTAAGTATTCTGTGATATATGTAATATATATATATTTTATATTAATGGGGAAGGTATATATAATATATATTATATATTGATAGGGAAGAGAAAAAATAAGAACCTTTTCACAAATAGACTAGAATAGTGGGAATGTTTATACAAATAAAATATACTTTTTTTCAATGCTTTCAATAATACAGGGTAATTTAAAAATACATTATTTAAGCTATATATATGTGTATATATATAAACTATAAGTTATTTAAGCTATATATGTGTATGTATTATGTGTATATATGTATTAAATCTATATATATTTTTAATAGCGGAATGTGGACACCCCACTTTTTTTATTAGCAGCCCTGAAGACTCCTTTTCAAAATATAATGTACTTTGGATACAGTGCATTTCTTCTGCTTGGGATAAATGGGAGTGTACCAGTCAGACTGAGCCAGTCAAGTAAGTTCCCAAAAGGTACCGTAGGTTTAAATTTTAAACTAACAATAGTGTGTGTACCTTTAACGCAGTAGAATAGACCAAACTGTTCTAACTTACTAACACGTAGAGAGAAAGGAATGACCGGACTGCTGAAGGGAGGAACACCATGGGACTGATAACAACTAAGGAGACAGTAAATAAGACCAAAGATGGCTGACGGGGGAAGAAACATCATGGGACTGATAACAACTAAAGAGACAGTAAATAAGACCAAGGATGCCAGCTTTCAAGATAGCAGTGGCACCCAGCATGGGGCGAGACTGGAACAGAACAGAAGCAAGGACATACCAACTGCTAACTCAGCACTAGGACCTTGCAAGTGTGCACAAGCACTGAGGTCATTCAGTAAACACAGTAAAGAAGACTGTCGGTGACTGCCAGAGACCCCCACTCAGCAAGAAAGCACACGCATAATTAAAATGCAAATATAATTAGTTCTTGGATATGCTGTAAATATGCATGGATATGCAGAATATGTATCTGCTGCCGGCAAGAAACGGGTGTACTCACCTTTGCAAAACAATTTGCGTGTGCACCCAGTGCTGCAATAAAGAATGCCTGCTTTCTAAAACTCCAAATTGAGTCTCAGAGTTTCTCCAACTGACTTCTATGGTAGCAGTACAAGGCTGGCGCTGACTTCCCCATCTACTGATCCTCACTAATAAAAACACCAGCCTCTGGAGATAGCTGTAACTGAGCTCCCACCAATGCCATAGGCTACTATGTCTACACTATCTTAATAATTGCTTGCAGTATAAGAGACGATTTGTAAACCAGTGTTAGAGAAATAAGGTCTGCTTGTCTTCTCTGCAGTTTCAGAGCACTTCAGATCACTGATGGGTGATTACCAGCAACTAGACCCATGTAGGAGAGAGACCTACTGATGGATGTTTCCACCTCCCCTGAAGGTATGTTTCCATGAAAGGGAGGACAATTGATGGGTGACTGGGAAGGAAGTAGCAACACCCAGCCAAGACTTACAGGCATGTGGGGAAGAGCTGACACCTTCCCTGCCTGCTAGGAAAGTTAATGGAGGGTTTATCTCCAGAGGCAATGTGTGGTCTCAGAAGCCTTTTCCTTGGAGTAAAAACCTGCAGCTTGTTTGTGAGTTGCCAGAGGCTCTGATACTTGTTTCCTCCTTGAGATTGACTCATAGGATCACAGAATCAGCCAGGTAGGAAAAGACCTTTAAAATCATCAAGTCCAACCATTAAGGGTGCCAAGACGTGCCATGAGTTTCATTTGCGTGTGTCTGTATTTGTTGCTCACATTCCTTGCCAGGTAGTCCCAGATGCCCCCAAATATTCCTGTATTTCAGGGCATGAGAGCACCCCCAAGTATCTGTGGGATGCATGTGGGGGGGTTTGAAAGGTGTATTTGTCTTCTGCAAAGAAATTTCCAGACTATGAGTGAAAATCTGTAGCTGTTGTCTCTGTCACAAAGACAGAGCTTTCTGAGGTGCTGGAACTGTGGGGGCTTTTCAGACAAGTTTGACTAATAGCCAGATCATACTGTTACTGCTTCTTATTTTTAAAGCATGCATAAGCATGATGTTACTTCGCAGAAATGAGCAAGGGCTTAGTTCTTGTTGAGGGAAATCCACAGCTTAATTTTAGCCCTGCACTGCAAGGTTATAAAAAGGCATGAAGATATGGGGGCAGAAGTATTAAAGCCCGAGGGAGGTGGTGGGGGTGTGTGTTCCTGAAGTCTGGTGCAGCATGGTTTCTCTTCCTTTTTCTGTCTTTAGCAATCAGACAGGCATTTGCCAAACCTGGTCATGTGAGCAGGAGAGGAAGCAGCACGGTGTGAGTGAACAGGGGCCAGGGTGAGAGACAGGTTTCTGGGGGCAATGGCACAGCCAAGGGGATGGAGTACTCTGCCCCTGCCTGTGCTGGTGGCAAGTCACTGGTGCAGCCATGGCAGGGCAACGGGCTCACATGGACTCAGCAGTCCTGAGGCCTCTCTCTGCAGCATGAGCCAAGAGCCAGTGCAAGCAGGGCCAGATGCACTGACTGTTCCCATGGTATGTTGGGAGAAAGAGGAAGGGCAGCGCTGCTGCCTTGCCATGGAAAACAGCTCTGGAAGCCTGGTCTTTTATCTCTGTAGTAACCTGTTTAGCTATTATACAGCATATATAGCCTTGCAATATATGGCATTGCGCTGGGTGACCGAGCTTCATTAGCATTTACCACAGAGATTCATTCATTCATTATTAATTATTTGCATAAGTGCATGATGGTGTTCCCAAGTTAAAGTCAGTGCTGCCTTGCAGTGTCTTGTTGCAAGGCCCTTGCCTTAGCATGGGCTCTTCTCCACCCTTTCTTGAGCAGAAATTAAAGAAGGTTGGCAATGACAGCTGCAGACCCCACATTAGCTTGCTAGCCAGCAGGCTCTGTGCCCCAGCTGAGCTGAATCTCAGACTGGTTGTGACCACTTCTTCCTTTCCATTTATTTATTTAATTTTTTTTAAACCCCAAACTTCTAGATCACTTTCTTGCAGAAAGGTTTATTGTTCTCAGTACAGTTGTCATTAGCAACACAGCTTTTGGTATGACTCATAGGTCTTTTTTAGATGATGTCTATAGAATAGGAAGCAGAAAGGAATTAATGTGAGTTAGGAGTGATGTGCCCTGCCTGTGTACACCAGGCCGCTGCAGGGTGCCAGGACTTGGCCAAACTCAGAGTCAGTAAAATTGCTGAAACAGAATTATGGTTAGGTTGGAAAGGACCTTTAAGGTCATTGAATCCAACCATTAACATGGCACTGCCAAAGCAACTAAACCATGTCCCTAAGCACCATATTTACCTGTCTTTTAAATCCTCCAAGGGATGGTGACTCATCCACTTCCCTGGGCAGCCTGTTCCAGTGCTTGACAACCCTTTTGGTGAAGAAAGTTTTCCAAGATCAAATCTAAACCTCCCCAGGCACAACCTGAGGCCATTTCCTCTTATCCTGTCACTTGTTACTTGGGAAGAGACTGACTGCTCCGTAGCTACAACCTCCTTTCAGGTAGTGTAGAGAGTGATAAGGTCTCATCTGAGCCTCCTTTTCTCCAGACTGAACACCCCTGTTTCCCTCAGCTGCTCCTCATAAGACTTGTGCTCCAGACCCTTTACCAGCTTCACTGCCCTTTGGACATGCTCGAGCACCTCAATGCCTTACTTGTAGTGAGGGGCCTGGAACTGAACACAGCATTCAAGGTGTGGCCTCACCAGTGCCAAGTATATGGGGATTATTACTTCCCTAGTCCTGCTGGCTATGCTATTTCTGATATAAGCCAGAATGAACTTGGCTTTCTTGTCCACTTGGGCACACTGCTGGCTTTTGCTCAGCCACTGTTGACCAACACCTGCAGGTCCTTTTCTGCCAGGCAGTTTTCCAGACACTCTTCTCCAAGCCTGAAACACTGCATGGGGTTCTTGTGACCCAGTTGCAGGGCCTGGCACTTTGGATTGTTGAACCTCGATATAATTGGCCTTGGCCTGTTGATCAAGCCTGTCCAGATCTCTCTGCAGAGCCTTCCTACCCTCAAGCAGATCAACTCTTCTGCCCAGCTTGGTGTCATAAATTCACAGCAAGGAGCACCTCATAATGCTCTTTTGCCTGGGTTCCCATGTACAAGCTTTGCTTCCTTGCTCACGTGTGGGATGCAGGGTGGCTCTGTGAGCCAACCTGGTCAGGAACCATGCCTGAGCTGTCGCTGAAGCAGGAGAGAGACTACTTGCAGAAGTCACAGCTGTGGAGAGCAGGGAGGAAACCTTACTCATTGCAAATAGCTAAATCAGTTGCACTCACTGGATTAAATAAATCAGATGCACACAGTATTCTCGATGCTCAACATTGATTTCACTTCCACTGCACTCTTAAGAGACACCTTTATTTCTTTAACATATCTGACATGGAAGGAAAGCAAATTGCCACCCTTTTTCCTTTTTCTGCCAGCTGTTGTGGGAAGCAGAAGAACCTGGAAAATGTGTGCAGCAAGGCAGTGTTGCTAGCAACTGTTCCTCACCAGCACAGGCTTTCACAGTGAGTGCAGTGCCTTGCCGAACAGGACATTTACCCAAAGCCCCAAAGGTTGTTCACTGGTGAAAGTTTTTCACCTCCAGACCATAGTGTTTGGTGGCTTTGGCAGCAAGCGGGAGATGCTGGGACTCCTCAGAAGAAGGGATCTGTCCCATTCCAGCTGATGGTCGCACCTTCCCACTTGGTCCTGATTGCCATCTCCACAGACAGACGCCTCTTCCCTAGGCTGCTTGGGTCTTCACTTTGGTCCTCTTCCCAGTGATGCGAATGAGTGTCTGGAAAGGAAACACAGGTAAAAAGAATGTCTAAAAAAACCAACCCCTCTCAAAAAAAGTTTCAGGACAGGTTAAAAGCAGAGCTGGCTGGATTGCTACAGGCGTGCTGCCTGCCCTTGCCCCAGGAGGCAGCTCAGGGCAGCGCCAACATAGCCTCCCCAGGGGCTGCCTCCCATGCTTGCGAAATTCAAGCACTATAAATGCAGCTCACAACTCCTTCAGGGTATGTTTGCATATTGTTTTTCTGAACAGGTGCACACTTCTTTATCTGTGGCCACACTGTGTATCACGACCATGATCTTGGTTCACCCTTCTGTCCTGCACATTTAGGCTTTCCTTTGATGTTTTTAAGTTTCTTACTTTAAATGCTATAGTGAAAGGAGAGCAAGGAAAAGACACTGGACATTCAGAAAGTAAAGGTGAATGGTGCGCAGTGGCATGGAGAAAGTTAGATCCTAAATAGACAGGTTCACAACCCATTTGATGCCACAAGGAGCTGGGGAGGGGTGCCAGCCAACCAGAATTTACACAGGGACTTGGGAGTTATTACTTCTATAACAAATACTTTTATAGCTCTTCCCAGCAATGGGCCACATGCTTGAGAGCATTACCCCTTCCAAAATGGTCACGGTCCTTTCAAAGCCAAGTTTTTGCTTGTGTCTTTTTATACTGTTGTTTGGAATAGATTTCTCACATTCCATGAAAGGTTAATATAATTTATACAGTTTATGTGTATGTATGTTAAATACAGAACTTTGAATTGTATGTGTAAGTAGACCAACCTAGCTCTACACATGTACAGTTCTATGCATGGTCTGTATGTGACATCCATACCTCATATCCTCCATGGTAAGCTCAAGTGCATACCTACAGTTAGACGGGCTGTTTTTGTCTGCTCCAGCTGCCCATTGTAAAAGTACAGGTGGAAGACTCTCTCCCTTTTCCAGTCGGAGAGGATTTGGCTGTCAGTGCCAAAGAGAACACTGTGCCTCCCAGTGATGCTGCACAGCCAGATGGGCAGACAGGGTGTTCTCAGCCCGGGGCACACCTGGGGAGAGAGAGTAGAGCCTTGCATTGAACATGGTCTTTGTTCCCAAAACCTTGGTGTGTGGACATCAGGTATGGGCCTTCCAGCCACAGGCTGTGCCAGCTCTCACCTGCTGCTCTGCCTGTGCCCTGCTCCAGTGCAGGTAGCCCACCGGGCCCCGCTGCCGCCATACCTCAGTGCCCTCCCCTCTGGGCCCCAGCTCCTGGCTGCCGTCAAGCTCATGTGGGCTTGCTCGTCCTGTTAGGAGGAGGCTGAGCACGGCCTGCAAGGAAACAGGCTGTGTCATGCTGTGAGGCAGCAGAGCAAATGCCCTTCACAAAATGGTGATGTGGCAGCTGCACCCACCCTAAGGGGTGAACCACTTCCGAATAAATATCTCTGCTTACTCTGGTCTCCAGTAGAATATAAAACCATATCTGCTAGTGCTTACAGATACCTGCTGGCTTTGGTCTGGCTCAGATAATCACAAAATCTGCTGATTTTGGTCACAACAGGGTTGTACAGCCAGCTGTTGTGTAACTGGCCATTGCTGGACCTGCACTTTAGGCAAAAGCAAAGAGCCCTCAGACCATATTTTTACCACAGATCAGATTCTCCTGGGGTATAAATGGGGCCCTGCTGCAGGCAAGAGTTGAGTAAGTTCTCCTCAGAGCAGTGGGTCTGCAGTCGAGGACTCTCCCTTTGGGTCAGGACACCGCCTGAGGCAACTCTTTGAGGTTGAAGGCCTTCATCTTGACTGGTGAGTGAAATGCGTTTTCGGTTTATTCCCTGCAAAACTTAACCTTAAGTCTGTCATGTAGTATTCGATTCCACTTGGCATCTAGAACCTGTAATTTACTAATGTTGGAGCATTAAATTATTTTTACTAGAATAAATTTCCTCTCAAGCTCGTAACTTACCTAAGTCAATTTTGTGGGCCCCTGTGATGGTGACTAATAGCATGCAAAACTGAAATCTTGCCTAAGTGATAGAAAGGACTATGTGTGTGTACATACCTATATAAAAAATATATATAAAATATACATATATATTCCTTTGGACATAAACTGTTGACCAAGTCTGGGACACCAAATCAATAAGGTGTATCGTTGCTTTTCTCTTATGAGCAAAGTGTCCGACTCCTCCACAACAGGGAGCTGGTGTCCCACTGCTAGGTTTGTCATGTGCAGAGGAATGCCAGGTCTCCTGTGGCTTTCTTATTGTCATCCTCCTCCTCCTCCGCATCCATTTGACAAATGGATGGTCATGATTAAAATTATAAATATATTTTCTATTACCATACACTCCCCTTTATCTCCCCTTGGATTAACAAGTGAGAATTTTTTCCTAAATCAAATGTAGGAATAATAAAATAAAATAAAAAATAAAAAGTGGAGAAATGAGGCTAGTCTTACTTGTGTACAGGTAATATTTCCAAAACTGCATTTCAACAGAGGAGTTGCTGTGCAGTCTAAGTCTTCTTGGATCCTGTAACACCAAACACAAAGTGTTACAGTAGCACCTGGATTAGTGCCTGAGGTGAGGCTGTACCTCATTGTCTGATTAACAGGAAGAAATTCCATGGACTCTGTCATTTCTCTGTGCTGTGGGTACAGCAGTGCTGTCCTGACACAGCAGCTCTATGTTTAGTCAGAGCTCTTGTGCTTCAGATCTCTTCATCTTAAAATGCAAATCTAGTGTCAGACTCACACCCCTGCAGACAGAGCCGGGGTCTCCCTTGGTGCAATTTCTGCTGAAAGGCCTTGGTTACAGCCCAGGCATAGCCTGAACACAATGATTTGAAGTAGTGGTGCAATTTTTTCACATTAATGTGAATCATGTCTTATATTGGAATAAATATGTCTCTTTCTAAAGCATTAGATATACCTTTCTAAAGCATTATTACCCAAATCTAATTGTGCTGGGTTTAGAAAGATCTTATCAGGCACCCCTGCCAGCATAGTCACACTAGCAGATTTTTTTCCCTGTTTATATGAACTTGTTGTGATTTTCCTGTGTAAATGTAATTGACTGTGATGATGACGGTTGCTGTCAGTGAGATAACTCCCGGGTTTACACAGAGCATTAGTTTTGCTGTGTTTGCAAAGGGTTTCTCTTCTCTCTGCTGCCCTCCTGGATGTGCAGATACTCAGGGTGTACAATATTTGCATCTGCAAACCACAGCCACCAAGGTCTGCATCTGTCCCTGCTTCTTCACATTCAACTGAGAATGGACATTGAAGTAAAACAAGGAAAAGAAATCAGAAGATGTAACTAAATTAGAGGGAAATGTGTAAAAAATTAAATATACCTTTCGAGTGTCCTTGAGAAAAGTAAACTGTATAAAAAAAGGATCACTCCATGACTTCGTTCGTCTTTGAACTGGAAAAAGAAACAAGTAATCACAGGGAGTGAATTACAGGTATGTGATGTTTAGTTGAAACAATTCATCTCTTCAATACAACCTGAGGTGAGTGTTTTGAAGCAAATGAATAAAATGTTACTCCAGAAAGACTTTATAACTAATTTTGATGAATAGGATCAGGTTAAAGAAAGGAAAGACGAAACTTCCAGTTAGTGGCTTAACTGATCTTGTACACTTTTCCTTCAGATTTTTGCTAAAAAACCCCAGTATTTGCAAGAAACTGTATTTTACATTTAAGTAATGTACAAAATGTCCCTGATTGCCTGTTGTTTGTGGACTGAAAGAGCTGAAATTGGTGGGTAAAGTGTGGGGATTTTAGTGGGAGCAGGAGCATTTCCCATAGGAAAGGCTAGAAATGGTTTATGGACTAACTGCCTGAAGGCAGCACCATTGATATCCATAAGGTCTGCTTTTGAATGGGAAATAAAATGTACACAAACAACAAAATAAGTTGGAATAAAGCTAATATTCAGCCCATACCATAAGGTTAACACTTTGTCTAATAAAATGGCATTTGCTTGATCACATTGATCATCTCAGCGTTGTCCGTAGGAATAATGGAGCTCCCGCGCATACTTACACACTTTATATGGCCAAGGATAAACTCCTGAGCTGCTGCTTTCTCAGAGAACTCAAACAGATGGATCTGTTGGGCAGGAAGGTAGGTGAAGATGTTGTAAAGGAGGCATTATTTATATCAAACAGCTGAGCTTTTTAAGCCAGTTTTTCCTTTAGACAAATGAAAGAATGGTGCAGGATTTTACTCTGCTGCCTCCTAAACCGAGGAGTTCAGTTCCATACAAAGAGCTTTATATTAACTGTTTTCCCCTTTTTGGGAGAGAAGACAGATCAGCCTTCAATTAAAGGGAATGGCAGCCCCTCTGCCCATCTAAAGCTTCTACAAGGAAGCAGAGGTGTCTCACAGGCTGCAACTGTGACCTGGGTCCTAAATGTCTGTGGCACACCATAACTTAGGGGACAGGTTTATGACAGTTTATGTTTCTTGATTTAAAAATTTCAGAAGAATTTAATTAAAATTAAAAATGTCATTAAAGAAAATCCTGTTTGCAGAAGGCATTTTCGTACTCACTCTTTCTGTGAAGTTGTCGGCTTTGTAGTCGCTTCTGCGCACCACATGGGTGGCTGTGGTGACAAGGCAGATGACGGCTTTCTCACCTCCTCCAGCTGCCCACAAGGTGTCTGTCAGGGCAGCTGCCAGCGCCTCCCCTTGCTCCTGCCGGCTTACCGTGCACAGCCTACAGTGCAGGAGGTAGAGCCATGGAGCAGAGAAGATGGGTCCAGGGGTCTGTGCCAAGGGTCCATCCTCAGGGATTTTGACAGACCCCCCCCAGTCCTGTGGTTGACCTTGCATGTAAATAGGGCCCTTCCCAGCAGGGGCTGGATCAAACCCCAGAGGCCCTGCCCTGTCCTGTGTATCTGGTGTTTGTGAGGACTGTGCAGCCACAAGAAATGCCCATTGTCCTTGAAATTTCCACTTTTCTCTTGGTGCTGGCACTGCTGCTTGTAAGGATATGCTTCCCATGTGCTGGGAGCAACATGTGTGCCATGGGGGTTTCATCCTGGCTCTGGGGGTCCCATGAGGGTATCCCAGCACCAAGAGTTGAGCTTTGCCTTCTCTCCCAATGCTGCTCATGGTCTGGGGCAGCTGTGCAGCACTAATGTTATTGATGTGCTGCCATAGGCTGTGACTGTGGTGCCAGGGAGTGGGACAAGGGAGCAAGCACCATTGTTACAAAAACAAATGTCTTTTGGGGAGACAGCCTTGCCTGGAGTCAGATGAGGCTTCCCTCCTGGGTGCAAACCCCCACCTGTAGCTCCAAACCTGAACATGGGTCTAGTTCAGTTAAACCTAGGGGCTGGTTCTAGTCTGTCTCAGTTCAAATAATGCAAGAAAATAGTTTCCGTATGTCCCAGGGGAAGGCTCAGCTTCTTACCTTTCCAGGGGAGTGTATTCTGTGGTTCTTATGAAGAGCAGGTATTTGATGATGTATGCTTGTACAGCCATCAGAATGGCTCTTGCTCCCCCCTAGAAACAAAAAGATGACACTCCCTGGTGCTGAGGACCTGAACTAGCTCCTGCTGTGTCCATCTGGAAATCACTGCAATCCCTGGTAAGTGTGAGCCATCCCAATGCCACTGTTAGGAGGGTAATTTTTCTTTTCTCCATGGGAATTCAGAAGTGCTACTGACAGCTCCTGATATAAATAGAAAAGCAAGTTGAGAAAGATCTTATGTGCCTAAACCCAAGAAGGCTTTACACAAGAAAACATTCCAGGGTGGTCCTGGCTGTGTGCTTATGGGGAAGGCAGGCCGGAGGCAGGGGTTCTTCCCTTGCAGCACTGCAGCTGCAGGGAAGGGCTCTCAGCCCCACGTACCACATGTGCCTAGGAGCACCATGGCTTGTTTTCTGTCTCCTCCAGCCTCTCAGCAAAGGGACCAGGGTCTCAAGGCAGCATGGAGCTGACATGAGGCCATACACGAGGGTGGCCATGCCTGCTCCCCATTGTGCTGGTGCCTCACGTCAGGGCTGTCATCTTCTCTGCAGTCACAGAGTTTCACCTGCATTTGTAAAGATCATGTTAACTTCCTGGTGGATTAAAGGTGTTTGCAATTTTAAGTGTGTATCTTAGTCTTCTGCTTTTGGGAGGGCAGTATTATAAGGAAGAAGAAAACCTCCCTCTTGAAAATGTAGGTAAATTCACCTGTTTGATTTCCAAGTGGGGTAGAAATTAGTAGGTAACTACCCCAAAAGAAACAGGCAGCTACTGCTTATTTGTGCCTATCTACAGCAACCCACTGCTTCTCTATTGAGCCTTCACATTGGAAGCATTAATACCATGATATTTGAAGTTTGTATATGCATTGTGCTGCTGAATCAGAACAGTTCATCCCACTCCCAGACACACTTCAGTTGCCACTGTGAGGGCATCTGGAGGCTTGCTTAGGATGGCTGTGGACCATGGTTGTGGTTGGAAGCCCCCACAATCTGCCTGTGGAGAAAGCTCAGTGGGCAGACATGCAGAGTGTAAGGTGCAGGCATGCAGAGTGCAGGGTTCATATGTGGAGAGTGTGCAGTGGCAGGCATGCAAAGTGTGAGGTGTAAGCATGGCATGCAGATGTGCAGAACACAGGGTACAGGCATGGGGTGCAGGTGTGCAGAGCATGGGATGCAAGCATGGAGTACAGATGTGGAGGGTGCAGGCTTGCAGGACATGGGGACCAGGTATGAACACTGCTGAGACACCCAACACTGACTGTCAGCTCCTGTTAGTGACTGAGACACTGGGGAGATGGTACAGGTTGCTGTGCTGAAATATTTACCTTTTCTGTCTCCAAAGCATAGGCCAGGTCAGAGTATGGCTCACGAAACCTGAAACATGCTTCTGTCCATTCACAGCTGAAGAGCTGGAACACGTTTCCAAATAGCAGCTTCCGCAGCTCCTGTTGAAGAGGAGAAAAACAGCCTGGGTTCAGATCCCTTCACATCCTGGTGTTGTCAGCATCAGAGGGGCCTTGGGATACAAGGCCAGCGCATATGCTCACAGCCAGAGCAGTGTAAAGTTGTCTGTTGAGAATCGGGCTCCACAAAGCAAAGGTGATGTTTGTGCTTAAGGTAGTCACTTCTCTCAGCATTTCAAACAGTCCTGGGAAGTCCAATTTCAGTATGTAAATAATTTACATTTGGATACACTACGCCTTCTGGGGAAGACCTGGACTCGAGTTTCTCATTGAATTTGTGCTCAAATGCCAAGGACTGGTTTGGTCTGGGAGGTCACAGGCAGGGAGGTCAGCACCAGAGACCATTCTGCTGTTACCTGCAGAAAACTCCTGAGCTTGTGGCCAAGGCTTTTCATATGGGCAGGGGCAGTAGGCACTCATTAGTGCTCTAAAACCCAGCTATTTGGGTGAGAGTGGAAATTTCTCACTGATCTCCTGAATTCCTGCCTCCCATTCTGAGGCTATTCAATAAGAAAGCACCAAAGAGCAGGGAAACATTACACTTTGTCATTTGTCCTATTATCTAATGAGAATTATAGTATATCTGTTTGAAGGTTGTATTGCAACCATGTTCTCTCAAAGTTTCATAAATAAGTGATTACAATTACATATTCTGTTACAGCTAACAGAAGGCTGCAGCCTTCAGCCCAGCAATATGCTGAGCCTCCCGCAATGCCAGATAAGGTTCCTGAGTCTCTTTGTTTTAATGAGATTAAATTACAGCTCATGCATAACTCAGCAGGCCTGCTCACCGTTGCCATTTCCAAGGAGATGGGCCGGCCGCCTGTGTCTGGAGAGATCAGCAGGTGCTCAGGGATGGCGGAATGGGGCAGAGGCACCAGTGGCTGCAGGCCTGAGGGCTCTCTGGCTCCAGGTACTCCATTGCCAGTGCTGCCACCACCTTGCTGGACAGAGAGACGGATTCATGCCACAGCTGCTGCCTCCGTGCCCTGAAAGTTACCCCCTTCAGTAGTCGCAGTAGGATTAGCTTGTGGAGGGGCAGGGAAGGGGAGTATGTGCTGCCAGGGAGCATCAGTATGTCTGACCTTATCCTGGTTTCAGCTGGGATAGAATTCGTTTTCTTCCTAGTAGCTGGTACAGTGCTGTGTTTAGACTTTAGTCTGAGAACAATGCTGATTATTAGTGATACTTAGTTGCTAGATGTGGTTAAACCAGGACAGACTTCCAGCCTTTTGCAAACATTACAAATAGATCCCTACAAGCTAATGATTTGAGTACACAGTGATGTTGCGTTTGTCTGAATTACAGGGAGTAAACTTCAGTGCTTTCCAACCTAAAGACACAGCAGGTTCTCCAAATATTTCTATTTCAGAAATTTCAGAATGTTATCTTTTTTTCCTGTGTTCCAAAACTGACCATAAAACCTGTTACTTCTAAATAGAAAGGTTAATTTATGTTGGGCTACTCTGACACTTTGATTTAGATCAGGAAGACAAGACATTCCTTTAAATATCTGTAGAAAATGCCTGTTTCTTAAAGGAGGAGCATAAGAAATAAATATCCATGAAGACTGACTGCTGTGCTGCATATATAGATGTGCAGTTTCCTCCCTATGCTAATCTGGTGGAACAGTCACTAAAACCACTAGACAAATACAAGGTGTTAGCTCTTAGAGAAGCAGTTACCTGATGAGTTGAATTGCTGATTTCCAAACTGAAAAGGGAAAATAAAATACAAATTAAAACCAAACCAAACCAAGCCCCAAAACCAACAACAGAGGCATTGATAGCATGTGAAGAAACAGGAGATCAGCTAGATAAGGAACCACAAAGGAAGGAAGAGAAAAAGCTGCAGTACTTGCATTCCTGAGTACATTAAGACCTTTTTCCTATGGTCATGTAAGTGTTGTCATAAAACATAATTTAAAATATGATATTAAGAAAACACCTGGAATTAAAACATGATGATGAAACGGAATATAAATCTTACCTATGAAAACTGAAAACATTTCTCCATTTGTTTAGATCTGAAATTTTGCTGGTGATCTCCTGAAGCTCCGTCTGTGGCACAGTATGCTCAGCTTCCTGGTCATCCATCTTGCTCAGGGTGATGCAAAGTGGGATGTGGGCACTGGGGCTGCTCAGGGAGCAGCTCCTCATCAGGCACCTGAATCCCCTCTGCCAGCTTCCACTGCCAAAACTCAATTAAACTTTCATGAAAGCCTGTCACAGTCTGTGTTTTTCTGCTCACTGTGTAAGCAGTGCCAATGTTTAATGCAGACTGAAAGCTGTCTGAAACTGACCACAGGGATGTGTCTGCTCTGCAAGGTCTTGGTGCAGGAGCAGGGAGGGATTTTCCAGCTGCAGCGTTGCAGCTACCCCTGTGTGGGCTGATCAGAAGCAGGATGGGGTCTGGGTTGTGAGGGCTGGGTGAGAAGCCTGTAGCTCAAGGAAAAAAAAGAGTCTGGCTTATCAGATGTCTGTAAAGTTGAGCAAATTCACCGGAGAGACAAGGCAAGGCAAAATCTATGCACTGATGTTCCTCTGAATTCTCTTGCTTCCTTTAGCAAGACTGGCATTCAGGAGTATGGGTCAGGCCCAGTTTCCTGCTGCCAGGGTCATGGAAATCTCGTGGTTTGTTCTCTTTCAATCTGGGAGAAGGCACCGACTGGGGGTCTCTGAGTTTCAGTGCTTGGTGTTCACCCTACATCAGCACAGTGGGCTAGTAGTCTAAGCCTGCTACACACCCGTGTATACGTACAACCATATCTATATTATATATGTTTGTATTTATATGTATGCACACTGCATGCAGGCACACATACAGATGCATGTGCATACTAACTTTCTATTGGGATATGAAAATATCTGTTTTTTCAAGAATCTTCAAAATATATTCAGATATTTTCCCCTTTGCTATAAGTTTATTTATTTATTTATTTAATCATAAACTTACGGTAGTAGAAATTAAACAGGGTAAAACTTCTTCAGCTGATGATCATGGATTACAATTGAGCCACAGGGCACATGCTGGTGCTCTCCCAGAAGCACAAGCTGAGCAGGTCAAACACACAAATATTGCTTCAGTTTCATTTTGCCAGTAAGAAGGTTTTATGTTTGCCTTTGGAAATAGATATGGATGAATATAACAGCTAGCCTCAGGTTTGTGAGTGGGGTGGGACATAGGGGGGAGCAGTGGAGCCGGGCTTTTCTGGAAAAGTGATCCCTTGTGAAAACTCCTGAACCCTGAGTCAGGGGCTGCTCTCTCCTGCACAGCAAAAGGGATGGGAACAAGTTTATATTCTGTGCTGAGGCAGGTCTGGGCAGTTCTACATTTTACACATACAAACCAGCTTCTTCAAGGACTGGCAAGGATCACTCAGAAAGACACACACGTATGAGCAGCCTGTGTGTCTGATCCCATACACTGCTGACTGCTGCCAAGCAGAGCACTTCATGAAACATAAGGAACAAGAAGTATGAAACATTACTCCTCATTATTTGCTGTGTAATAAACAATACCATGAGACATAATATATAGTATGTGTTAAGAAGATACATTGAGAAGAATATGCATATAAATCAGAAGAAAACTATTTAATATGTTGCAGTAGCCCTTACACATTGTTAAAATCTAGGGAGATATGGTACCACATGGGGAGGCAGATTTTCTTTGTGAAAGGGTTTGGGAAGTAGGGGTGTAGTTGACAAACCTTTTACTGAGAAACCCCAGCAACATTTTGCTATTCATAGTAAAAGTCTAAAAGATGGCATAGAAGTCAGTAAAGTCTTTGAGGCATATGGTTTTGTGAAGCAAATCCCAACATGATCTGGAGGATAACTATCCCCACAGGTGCCTGGGCAGATGCAGGGTGGGACTGCTCCTCACCTGCAGCTCCTGCAGATAAATGGGCAGGTCAGACAGAGGCTCCTACTCTGGGTACCTCCACTTCTGTTTCCTTTGAATGTTGTTTCTGTATCCTGCAAGGAGTGACTCATCTCCAAAGTGCCCACATAGTCCCATGGAGGTAGCGTTTGGTGGTATAATGTTCTTTTGATGTATCTGTCTGTGACTGGGATGGCTTAGCTGTACCTGGGATGAGGAATCTGGTTGCTTCAACTGACTTGCAGAAGTTTAAGGGTGCAAGGGCTGGTGTGTTCATCCAGTCTGGCTTCCTGCACGCCCTGAAGTACAGAACCTCACTTGTTTCTTGGTTAGTCTCTGCTGAGCTGTAGCATGCCTTGTAAGCCTGTCTGTTGTGTTACTCCATTGCTGCTCTTTGCCGAAGGTCTTGGCTATGTTTATTTGTATTGTTTGATGAGAGAGATTGTAGTGCTATTTTCTGGGCAGGGTTCTTTATACTGACTGAGGCTTGGGGAGGATGCAGTGCAACATGGGGAGTGTGCGGTAACCACTGCATCTGTACTTTCACAAGGGCTAAAGGGAAGAACTGCTGCTGGTGATAGCAGTGTTGCTGCTGGTGTGCCTCCATTTGCAACCCATTTCTTTTAGTTTTCAGACCTAGTTCAATGTTATTGATGTTCCCAGTTCTCTTCATGCCAACTACTTTTCAAATATCTTACTGGTAAAAAAGGCAAATGTCTTGGTAAAGTCTTACCTTAAGAAAGAGAGGGTGTTTTGGTCTAAATATTACCAAATAGCATGACTTTTGTTTATTGCATATACCATATTGAGGTTTGTTTGAATCCTTCACTTGTAAATTGCTAGCTCTAAAGAAATATTTTAAAAGTTATTGTATCTGGTGGTAGTGATGGGTCTCTTTGCTTAAAATGTTTTTAAATTTTGTAATTCTAATACATCAGGTCAGCTGCTCCAGCGATGGTCCCTGAATCTTTTGATTTTGAAAAGGGAAATTCAAATCCAGCAAATCGTATTAGCAAGGCATTCAGACATTGCAACAGGGAGCAAACCAGGATGATCCAGAATGAATTTGCAAACTTCTCAGTGTGAGTCTTGAATATAAAACTTCCCTCTTTGAAATTAGCAATTTTCTCTGAAAGGTGGTGGATTTTCACTTCTGACGAGAATAGAATCATGATGAGACACCCACAGGAACCTGAAAAAGAGGGGGAGATGTTAATTATCTTGACAAGGCTACATGTTGTATGTCACAACCAAATACAACATTGATAGTGTTGTTATGGCCACTGTAACTTAGTGGGAATACAAGTCAACAGCTATTGAAATTAGTAAGCTATTTGAATTTGTTTGAATTGAAATTTGAATTTTTTGAATTTGGCTTAGCACCAGTAATATTTAGCATGGCTGCTTTAGGGCCTTGATCCAGCAAAGCATCTGTGCTCTTTTTTCAACTTTAACCTGCTCATTGTCTCGTTGGATGTAACTGAATTGTCTGTATGTTTAAAATTAAATATGTACCTAAGTCCTTTACAAAATTATGATTGTAATATGTGATATCTTGTAAAGTAATGGTAAGTCATCTTGTCAGCCAAGCCAGCAATGCAGAGAATGGGCTTTACCCTCTCTAAGTGACAGAGGGACTGGGATGGTCTGTTATCCCTGCTGGCAGTGTTTTTCAGACACTACTTTTACAGCAAGTTGCTCTCAGTCTCTCTCTCTCAGCTCTTCAGTCCCTTTCTTCCTTGAGAAAGTCTTGCTGGTGTAAGTGGTGATTTTGCTCACCCAGCTGAAAACCTTCCATCAAAGTGAATGTGAGCAGTTGCATCTCTGACTTTTTTTCACTTTCTTTTTTTTTTCCTCTCTCTTCCCCCTCTCTAGTGCTCTTCCCAGTTCTGACCCTATGCTGCAGATCCAACAGGCAGCCACACCTCTGGGTCCATGGGGCTTGTGGGCACCATCGCCTTTTTCTGCCAGCCTATGCAGAAGGGCCAGAGGTGCCCAGACTGCTTGCCATGCTTCCTGTGGCTGCCTGCCCTTGCTGAGGATTTCAGCATTTTATCTCTTAACTCCAATTTGGAAAAACATGGTTTGATACAGCTAAATAATTCATTTTCCTGTCTAGCTTTATTTTGCCAGTTTGAAGTCAATGCAGTCATGGTATGTAATATTGGTCTCATATGCCAATAAATTGGCCATTGTAAATGGCACACATGGACCAGCACCAGCCTGGCAGGCCAAGAGTGGGATGGTACTTACATGCAATGAAGCTCCAGAGGTACAACCCAACAGGGCCATGCAGAGTTTCATATGGGCTGCCAAAAGCATTGAACATGAAGAAACCTGCTCCCACCAGCGCAAAGATGATCAGTACTGTACAGAAGAGAATGACACTAACATGGATACTTGCAGGGATAATTTTGAGCAAATCTGGAAAAACTAAAAACAAAACAAACAAAATGTTATTATACACATTAAGCAAAGTTGTTTCAGAGTCAGGCCAGGGATTTCTTACTGCTTTGTGACAATTATTTTAAATTGTGGTCTTCAAAATGCAACTGAAGATAAAAATGAAGTTATTAGAAACAGGTTTTCATGGATGTGTGGAGGCAGAAGCATTTTGTGAAGCTCAGAATTGTAGACTGGCCAGGAGACAAAGACCAGCTTAGGGAAAGCCTCTCCTCTCCTTCCCAAGGGTAATTCCCTGTGCACACCATTCCCCTGTACCTGGTGTGGGATGTCATCAGCCTCAAATATGGTTAGTTTGGAGTAGTGTGTGCTGTTTGCTTACATCTCATGTGCCTCAAGCACACAGATGTTAGGGCTTGTCCTTTCATCTGCAAGCAAACCAAAGAGTTGCTTCTGGCTGGGATGCTGATTGTCTTCCTTTTTCAGAGCAGAGATTCCACCACTTTGATTAATACAAATATTGGGTGTTGCTTTCGTATGTTTATACCCAAAGAATATGTGGGTGTTTTCTGAAAACCTTAAGCAAACAATCTGTAAGTTAAAAAGGTCTATGTTTTGTTATGAAGAAACAGGAAATAGTAGAGCTGCAATGCCAACATACTGGAAGGTTAAATGTGTTGTATACTACATGTGGGTGGGAGATGCTCAAGGCTCCAGGAATGTTCGCTATCCAGGGAAGTTAACATGTGAAGTTGCTTATGGTACAGAGGCTCCCTGTGAGAATCCACCAACAGTTGTTGCCGGAGACATGTAGACACCTAAAAGGATCAGGGGGTTCTTAGCTCCTAGCCTTTAGCAGTGTTCTAATTTTAGAGAATAGAAAAGGCATTTTTGATAAAAATCCTTAAAAATAGAAGAGATACATTTTGCGTCTCTTCTATATATAATGTACATACATTAATATCTTAAATTATTCTTAAAATGAAATATGAAACTAAAGAGGGAGAAATTAATAAAGTTTACCCAAGAGTTATTTGCAATAAACTATTTGAATTAAGGTTTGGAATAATAGCACACTTTCTAAAGTAAAAATTTTCTCCTCTGTATTTCCCCAAATAAAACACCTGTGGAATGTTTTGTGTCTAGAAACCTGAGGCCAAAAAGGTAGGATGATAAATCAATGAGAAGAAATAGAGAAACCTTACAATAAAAAAAATGGGTTACTGAGACAAAATAAGAGAGAGCATGTAAAATGAGGACACAGATGTGAAAACCAGTGCTGTGCTCTGCCTTTTTAACTCTTCTGTAGGAAAGCTTTGCTCTGCAGAGCTGAGAGTAAGGAGGCTGCAAGTACTGCATGTGTTACACAGTTAATGCAACGCTTTTACCACATTCTGTATGATTTTAAGTTTCCAAAAGATGGAAACTTTTGCATCAGCTGCATTTGTCACTATCTCTCTTGTCCTAGTTGCTGCCCCATGAAAGCCTACAGAGAGGGTTGGAACTGCAGCAGTGGGGAGCAGTATCCGAATGGAATAGGCATCTTTGCTCTTGGAGTCAGCAACTGGTGCCTGATGGACTGAGGGCAATGCTGGGCCCCAGCTATGTGCCACTATTTATATGAAGATTTAAGAATGCTTTATTTTAGACACTTTATGCATCTTTTTAGGTACTCTTTCAAATTGTTATCCTACTTGGCACAAGGGGATAGTCTATCAGGCTCAGTATGACAGAATAACTTTTAATCATTCATTTTTGTTTGGCAACAACGGGTATTTTAGAAAGAATCATTAAAAACACTTTACTGCTTGTGATCCACAGGGGCACAATTAAACTGGGGGTAATAATGCCTTGGCACTGCCTCACTGCAGCTGTAAGGTGCCAAGACTAAAAAAAGTCTCACATAAATTACCTCATAAAATGTTTACCAGCAAACAGTTCTGCAGCTTGCCATGCAGTGAACATGGTGAAGCAGGTAAGGTGGTGTCAAGCTCATTTATTTCCCTGGTTAAATGAAAGGGAAATTGAAGCAAATGTTTACAAACTGTTCTTTAAGCCATGTTAAATATCAGCTTTTGCATTGGTGGTGGCAGCTGGGAGCAGAGAGGGGCACCAAGTGCTCATGGAGGACAATGGTGCAAGGACCCTCACTAGGCACAGGGTTACTGATGACTATCTATTGTCCAGTTTGGCCACTGGTACTTAAATTCCTTATCTCATCCAAATAAAACACAAAGCATGCTTTAGAAACTGCATGCTGTGTTTATTAAATTTTATATTACATATGTAATGAATTTATAAGCATAAGAGGCACTTACACTATTAATGTGGTATAAGGTGCAATTTTACAGTTGTGCCATTTAGGCTAGCTAACAAAAAGGCTGAAAAGTCCCTGCCTGAGCAGAATTTCCACAAGGAATAATGTTAGTTATTGCAATGCCACCTGATGTTTTGGGAGAACATGAAAAACTGTATTTAACAATTTTGTTTGTTTTAAGAAAAACACATTGCTGCATTGTACTGAATCTTTCCCTTGGCACCTGTGTTTATAGTTGTTTGTCATTAGAATCTTATGTGATATATCAGGAAAAATTAATTCCAGCAGCAATGTTGTCTAGAAAGAAAAATGTTCTTTCATTATAATGAATGAAATTGTGTCAGGTATGCATACCAACGACCTTTATAAAATGAACTGCTGACCCAGAAACTGATGAGAATCAGCAAGAGCAAATGAAGCAGAAGGCTTTCCCCAGCTGAACTGGGTTTGCTGGCAGAGCAAATTCATTTTACAATTAAAAGAGATATAGTGGTCAGAGGGGAGCATTTAGTGGGAGCAAACATAAAACTAAATCATTCAGTCTATTTTCCATGCCTTTTCTTAGACATGCTAAAGGGCACTTCAGTGCATTACGCTATGCATGTATATATTGTATTGGGTTGCTCTGTTTTTTGAGACACGCCCAGGGAGTTCCTGAGCATGCTGCCTGGGCCTGGCCAGATCTGTATGGCCCCAGGGAACATGAACCAGCTCTTCCATTAAGTCTCTGAAGTGAATGCTTCTAGTAGAGGCATATTTTGCTATCCATCCAATCACCGTTTCTAAACACAAATCATATTTGTTGTGTTTGCTTTTTAATCTAAATAAAATAAAATATGATCTGAGAACAATTTATGGGGACAGCAATGCTTCCACCCTCAGCTGTCAACAAAAGCATGTGGAAGCAAAGCCTGCCCAGTGGAGCATCATGATCGGTACAACTGGGCTTGTGAAATTATTTAAGCTGTAAGAGGTCTCGTTGAGCGTATAGACAATGCCAAAGATCACCTTGATGTGTTACCTTTTCAAAGTACTATATAAAGGATACCAGTGCAGGCAAATGAGACTGACAGGATGGGCCTGTAATGTTGTATGTATGACTTACTGAAATATCTCACTGTTAGTACTTGGTGTGTATGGAAGGAGAATAAAAGGTAAAATAATGCTCCAATAAATAAGCTTAGCTTCATTAGGTGGGCCATTTAGGTGGGCCAAAGCTCTGAGGCTGTGTTTCTGAGCCCAGTGCTTCAGCCTTACCTGTATGTAGCATTGTGGGATGTTTAAAAATATATGATGATTGATATTATTAAACCATGACAAACAAGCTGTGCATTCATATTCTCTCTTGCACCTGTAATATGAATTCACACTGCCCACAAAATTAAAATTCTTTTGAAATGACTGCTACAATCACACTAGCAATATGTTAAAATATTTCAGCCATAACAAGATGAAATGCACATATGAGAGCCTGAATGCAAGGCACATCAAGGAAATGGTTTAAAAATATCCAAATAACAAATATGTGGAAAGAAAATTGTTAGAAAGGGAAGCTAGTGAGCTCTCACCTGTGGCTGGCTTTAGTCCTGCCTTGTGCACCAAGCCAATACAAACTGCTGCACGGAACCCGGACTAAATGGGAGTTACAGAGCTGCTGATTGTTGTGGCTTTGTCAGTTCTAGTTCACAGCAATTTCATCTACAGCAGAATACTAATTCCTTGGGATTTAGTTCCCCCTCTGAAAATTCACCCCAGCCTTTAGCCAAATATCTGCACACTGTGGTGGCAAAGTGATGGAGAGAACTTTATCTGTATAAATAGACTAGCAGTGGAATTTAATTAGAGATGGAAAATTTTAATATCAAATTAATTTGGTCTATTACTTTGGAAAAATATTATATAATAAATAATGTGATACCTAATCTGGTAACACTAGCTTGCCTTAAATGACTCATATTACAATTTATTGGTGCTGTTTTAGCAGAATGCTTCTAAACTGTTCTGTAGTAACTTCAGGTGGTGTACTGTACATAGAACAAATGGTTGTTATTAACTGTTTAATGTGCTGCTATGTACAAACTATGTTCATTTGATTATTTCATTGTTAATCTTATGCTTGAAGATGAATACATTATATGTAAAACAAAATCATTGCTAACAATCTTTGATTAAATTCTGTATGTCAGATACCAAGTTTGACTTGCAGAACTGCTGACTACAGTTAGCAGTTAGCATCAACCAGCAGCTCCTCCAGTTAATGCAGCTGCTTTGCTTCTCAACAGCAGCTGAGTGTATCTATGCCCCAACTCTTTCATGAGAATCTGCTAGATTAGTTCATTCTTTCATGATTGCACAGAGGACATAATATTGACACACATGCACAGGAGGACGAAAGAGATTAACTGAAAACCAGGAATACTCTTTAAAGTATAAGACTTGCAACTTAGACATCTGTATAACTGAAAATTAGATTGTTTGAAAATCTGAGTGTGACTTTACTAGTATCAGAAAATAAGTTATTTGTACCTGAAGATCAGAACACTAACAGCAGCATTTGCTTTAGCTTATCTCATGGTCATTAGGCTCTGTGCGAGCAAGAGGACACTGGGGCAGCATCTCTCTGCTGCCCTAGCTGTCAGCAATATGGTGCTAAATAATTCATATGCTATTATTACTCACATGAAAACTGGAAAGGTCTCCCCCCGAGCCCACACTGTCTCACACGCTCGCCATAGAGAAGCCCATACTGGATTTCGCCAATGAACTTCTCCAGCTCCTGGCCAGTGGCGTTGACGAGCAGGGCTCCAGTTTTGCAGAGTATCGTTCCCTTAACCCACAGCTGTGTGCTGATGGCTGCCGCCGTCCCCAGCGCACAAGCAAAGCTCAGCACCCCAGCTATGCAAAAGATAATTTTCTTCTGCTGGGCTGGCATGGTGGTGTGTGAGTCCTCTGAGGGATGCAGCTTTCAGCAAGGCAGCGACAAGTTCTTCATCAGCACAGCAAACAGCCAAGCTTCCCAATGAGAGACCAGGCACCCAGCCAGCCCTGCTCACAACCAGAGATCTTTCCTTGGAGAGCTTTAGCTGCAAACCTCTACAATGCACGTGCTTCCTGGAAGATGCTGTAAAGATTCTTCTTCCTTGTTCCCTTCTGTATGGCTTTAGGTTGTGCACTGATCTTGTAAAACAAGCTGGAAAACAGAATAGTTTGTAGAATGTTTCAGTGCCTTCTGTCACTTGATAACAAGGGTTTAAGATGACAGATCTCTGTAATTTGACGAGTGCTCTGTTCTTTCCAGCCCCTTGCCTAATAGGGTTAGCAGGGGATCTCAGAGACAGGTTTGGCTGCTGCATCTGATTATCTCAGAAAAGGAAGTTTTCAGAGGGTTTTGTTTTCCAGGTTTTCCTCTAAAGCTAGCAATATTGAGCTGCTCTGCTATTTTTAATTTTTGGGATGTTTTTCTTTTTTTGTGGATGTTTGTTCCCAATGCAATGGCGCAGTTAACACATTAAGCTAGGAGGTCCCCTCTGCAGTATTTGGTTGCATTTGGGCACTTGCTTTTCCCTGTCACAGCATTCCCTGGCAAAGGCAGTGTGTCTGTTAATATATTGCATTGTTTTGGCTGTGGTACATAGGATGCTCAGACAAGCATTTAAGTTCAGGCTTCAAACATACACAACCACGTTTTCTCTTACTTCTTTACCGAAGACCCCCACTGTAACTCCATGCTTGCAGCATGCTGTCTCCCTGTGATTCATGCAGGAGGGACAACCCTGGGGGGGCCTTGCTTGTCAGGTAAGCCAGTCATGGGCACAAAATAACCCTCCTTCTGGAGTGTGGTGATGTCGGGGCCTCAGTTAGGACTAGGAGCACAGGTGTCTGCATCAACCAACTGACTGCCAGTGATTCCAGCAAACACAAGGTTTTTTTTTTTTCTTTTTTTTTCTTTTTTTTTTTTGTTGTTTTTTTTTTTTTTTCTTTACCAAATATATTT
>NDXB01009609.1:133172-195970 GCA_002631895.1 Agapornis roseicollis
TTTTTTTTTTTTTTTCCCTAACCAGATCAATTTAGAAAGTGGATTAACTGGAAGCATATCCATGGCAGGAATACTCTTTAAGTGATTTAAGAGTATTATATCGATTAGACTTAAAAACTGAATCTGGTTTAACTAGAGGTTTTCAGATGACCTTGGAATCAAAATGAACAAGGCTGTGTACAGACAAAACAGACAACTTTTTTTTGTGGTTCATGATGTGATCATCACACATAACCAAAAGATGGCACGCTGTGGTATCACTGGGGTCTATTACCACAGAGCTTGCACATGTACAGTGCTGAATACATACAGGTTCGGGGCAATGCTCATTTTTAAAGATGATTTTGAATACTTGAATGGAATGCATTTATTGTTCCCTGAAGGACTATAATATTTCTGTATGACTATCACCAGCACAACAGAAGCAAAAGGAACAGACTTGCACATATGCATGTAAAAGTGACTATGTCCTGGGAAGAATGTGATGGGGGGGAAGAAGGGGGCATGGATAATTACATTTATCTGTTTCGGTGGCTACTTTTTTCAAGAGTCAGCTTTCTGGTAGCCTGTTTTTATGGAGCAGTAGTTTATGCCATAGAAAAGTACATAGTTTTTTGAATGAGTTAAAATGTTTCAGAATCCTCTGGAAAAGCAAAGATTGTAAAGCAGGAGTGGTCAGCACCAAGGGCGCTTTGCTGAATCTTGTGGTAGGGCAGGCAGTGCTGGCAGTGTGAAGTAAGCAGAGATAAAATCAGGCTAGAGATAGTGCCATGCACAGACAAGCTAGATGTTAAAGAGTGGAAAATTGCCCTGCAGTTTGCCCTGATGTAATTTTATTTGGAACAGTTATTGTCAGCTATGGATTCTGACTGCATTTATTTGAAAACAATTCAGTATGTATGCCTTGGCAGATGGAACAAGTCCCTTTCTAACTCTAGCTGTCAATTCTGCAGTGAACTTTAGAGAAGGATCTGACAGGATCTCTTTGTGTTTGCACAGTAATAAAATGTTGCTTTCTGGGTGATTAAAATAATATTTCCTGGTATGTAGCCTACTGTGTTTATCAAACAAGTATAGGGAGAAAAGCTCATGCTCTCTGACATTAAAGACTGGCAGTTTTAGGAAATAAGGTATCCTTCAACGAAATTTTGTCAGCTTTTTGTAACTTCTTCCCTCTTCTAAAGCATGTGAGGCAAATAATTATTCATTAGTAAATAACCCGATAATGTTTGAGATTGTCAGACCATTCTGCATGACAAAAAACAAACAAACAACCACCAACAAACAAACCAAAAAACTGGGATCTCTGTGTTCAAATAAATCCAGATGTGTTTGACAAATTTTTGGAAATAAAATATAGTGATACTACTCTTCATTAGGGACGGTAGTGACAGGACAAGGGGTGACGGGTTCAAACTTAAACAGGAGAGGTTTAGATTGGCTATAAGGAAGAAATTCTTTCCTGTTAGGGTGGTGAGGCACTGGAATGGGTTGCCCAGGGAGGTTGTGAGTGCTCCATCTCTGGTGGTATTCAAGGCCAGGTTGGATGAAGCCTTGGGTGGCATGGTTTAGTGTCAGGTGTCTCTGCTTATGGCAGGGGGTTGTAACTAGATGATTTTAAGGTAATTTCCAACCCTAACTATTCTATGATAATAATCTTTCTAAAGCCAGAGATTGCAACACTGATCTAGCATGCCAGTGGAACTTGTGAAAATCTCTAAAGCAGTTTTATCTACTTGCAGAGTGAAGAAAAAGAGCTGACAAACAGCTGGTCCTTTGGGCATGCCCTTGGATCACATACAAACGTCTGATAAACCTGCTATGGAAGGCAGCTCAGAGATGGATGTTAAAGTTTGGAGATCTCAGGCTTGTTGATTCTTGCCTTTGGCGAGCAACACAGTGGGATGCATGAAAAGCAATTCAGTAACCAGAAGCGGCACAGATTTAAATAGATGTATAACAAATATGAGTCAGTGTAGAGCATTACTATCATACTTTATTGCTATTGCAATAGATGTTCAGCCTCAGCTCAAGTTATCTGTGGTTTGATTAGAGAATTGCTTAGAGACAAAAGAAATGTGGCTTGCCTGTATTTCCTGCTCTTGTCCATGCTAAATTTGAACATAAACTCATTTGTAGAGTGCTACTGTTAATTTTATTTAGACTTAATTGCAAACATCTAATCTGGTACTTCCAAAGCAGCTTTTGTTTGTACTGTCCCAGAGATGTAGCACAAGGAGTCTGGCACAAATAAGGGGTAAAAAGGAGAGAAAAAGAAAGTATTCATGGTTTCTTGCTGTAGTGCTAATACAGAATGCACCTTCCACTCCTGTATTTAAGGATACGGCACCTATACTGAGAGAGACATGTGTTCTCTGTAGCTAAGTAATAACTGCAGGCTGTGAGACTGCAGCCATGCCCCAGTAGGACAGGCAAAAGGTAGGCAAGTGGAAAAAGGAGGAACCCTAAAGCTTTAAGATTCATTAATCAGAAACTGCAGCCTCTGTTGACATCATGTTTCCTGTGCTTGGTTGATCCATTGAGATTGGTGGGTCCTCTTGGGTGGTAGGGGCTGGCCCCTGTGAGCATCCTTTGGGAATCACGGAGCAGCATGTCTCCTTTGCCCTGTGCTGGGAGGTGCAGCTTCTGGAAGATGGGCCAAGTGACTCTTCCAATGGCCATCCAAGGCTGTACCCCAAACAGACATGATCATTGCCAATCGAGCAGCACAGTGCCTCTCCACAGTGTTTTGGTACCCCTGGGAGTGGGATCGGGATCTCCCAGACCCCAGGCAGTACAGCAGGAAGGAACGGGTGCCCTTTGCTCCTTGGCCTTGCACAGCTGGAGCAGAGTGAGCGGCTGTGCCCGGGGAGATGGGTGGGTGAAAAGAGGTGAGGCTGTGCTGCACCATTCTCCTCTGAAGCCAGAGTACCCGGAACGTGAAGCTTCTTCTGGGAATCCAAGTGGCGGGCTGCGCCTTAGAGTAGCGGAGAGGGCGGGAGGCACCGGAGCGGGATCAAGTCGCCTCTCCTGGGCCATGGCCTCCTCGACACCGAGTGGTGGGCGGGCGGTTCTCTCACCTAGTGTATTATGCACCCGCTAAAATGAACGGTATGAAGGAAAGATAGGGTGGACACGCCGGTGCCGCATCCTGCGGCTAAACGGGCCCTCAGGGAGCGCGTCCAACCGCTCCGCTCCCCGCAGAGGACTGCCCGGCGCCTCCCCTCTCCAGGCCGGGTGGGCAGTGCTGCCCTCCTGCGCCCAGCCCCTCCTCGTCGTTCCCCTGGGGCAGCTCGGGGGCTGTCGCCCGCAGCCTACGGTGCGGCGTTCGGCCCCGTCATCACCCCGGTGCGGTAAGCAGCGCGGGGGCTGCCGCTGTGCAGCTGTGTCAGGGCTCGGGCGGCCCTATCGGCACCTGCCTAGCGAAGGGGAGCGGGGCGGGGTGGGCCGAGGTACACCACCCCCGCGGCCGTCCGCCACCGCGCAGCCCGCCCCCGGCGCGGCGGGGGTGAGGCGGGGGGCGAGACGTCGAGTGCTGCTCCCTGGAGTACGGAGCCAGCTCCAGCGCCCGCCCGCTGCGCCGGCGAACATGAGCGATCATGGCCGCCTTCGGGCTCCTCAGCTATGAGCACAGACCGCTCAAGCGGCCGCGCTTGGGGCCGCCCGACGTCTACCCGCAGGACCCGCGCCAGAAGGAGGTGAGACCGACAGCGCTGCATCCGCGGCGCCGGGGCCCGGCTGCCAGCCCCGCTCCCGCCCCTCGCCCGCGGCGAGCCGTCGCCCGCGCCTGCCGGCCCCGGCGCCTCCCCCGAAACTTCTGAGCGGCGCTGCGCGGCCGCGGAGCCGCCCGCTGACTTGCATTTTCTGCGGCGAGGTGGGGGCGGCGGTCCTGCTCACCGCCACCGCGGCCTCAGCGCCCGGGCTCGCCCAGTGGGGAGGCTGCGAGGGCAGAGGGGCGGGCCGCAGCCGCGAGGGGTACCCTGGCCCAGGAGGGGTTACAGCCACCTGCCATGAGCAGCACCTCAGTCCGTGACAGGAGGGGACTGTGAGGGGTACCCCCAGCCCATGAGTGGTACTGTGGCTCGTGGGGGCATGGGCTGCCTAGAGGGTGAGAGGTGCTGCTGGCTGGGGCAAGCATGGGCCCACTAAGCTGCCCACCCGTGTTTCTGACCCGACAGCAGAGACCTGTGGTTGGAGGAATGAAGTATCTGGAGGGTTTTGTAGGTTTGGAAATGTGTCTGAGAACAGGGTGGAGGTGAGCAGGGCTGTCGCTTGTAGTCTTGTGTCAGGCTGTATCTGTTCTACTCCTGGGCACCACAACCAATACCCATCGAGATTCACTTTCAGTGCTGGGGGCAAGTTTGGTTCAGGCAGATGCTGTGGCATGGCTAGTGGAGCAGCAGTGTTGGTTGTAGGCTCTCTCTGTCCTGGCTTCCCAGTCTCATTTCTTGGCCACTGACCTTCCATAGGTGGGGAGAAGAAGTTTCTGGTAGGGTTTTGTGGATGGATTATCTCCCAGCAGTGTTAATGGATCGCTCTGAGGTTTGTCTAGTGTACGATGTTGTGACTGGTACATGAAGCTGTCTGTGGCAGATACTTTCACCTCTTGGTGTGCTTGGCCTGGGATGGCCCGTTCTTCTGGTGTTCCTGGCCATCCCAGTGAATTAGGAGCCCCTAGAAGTCAACAGGCAGATGATGAGGATAAACTCCAGTTACATGGAGCAAGTAAGTACAATAGGGCAGCCATGTAGTGCTTTGTGCTTTGCACTCTTTTTAGTCTGTTGTCATCTTGTTGAGACTTCCAGCAAGGAGGCTAATTAAGAATAATTTGTTAGTCTTTGAGCATTATCATCTGGTTCTCTTAGGCTGGAGAGCACTTACCAAAGAGTGATTATTGGTCAGTGCTGGTTGAGAGGAGCTTTGACAACATGCACTAAAAGATGCATATTCAAGTCTATTGCTAAGCCTTTGACACATATCTCAGGTTTTTGGCCTCTAGCATCTTTCTGTCTTTTCACCTTGTGCTGCTACTCATATTTACAAACTTGATGATTATGGCAACTGTATTTTTAAAGTGTGATTGTGACCAGGCTTCCAGAACTGCACCTGAACTCAACTATGACAATATATAGAGATGAATTTTTAGCTTTGGACTGTTGAATATTTTTAGTCAGGGGGTGGATTGATTCTTGCAGACACGTTTATAAATATGCAGCCCATTACAATAAGAATGGAAGTGGCAAATGCCCAGATGGTTAATATTTAAAATATGTTTTATGGGTGCATTAGTAAGTAGAAAAATAACTGCAAGAGGCTCATTGTTATTTGCTGTAGTGTAATTGATTGAAATGTGGCTTGGTGAAAGTCTGCATTCCATGTGTGTATGTGAAGTGTTAATGTGTGTTGCATGGGGCATTTACAGGACACAGCCCTGTGTCCGTTCAGCCTTTGGGTTGATGAAGTCTCTCTGTCATTTGGAAAAGAAGACAAATGCAGGGTTACGGGTCCTGCTAGAGGTGGGAATGGACTGCCTCGTGACTTTGGTGTTGCTGACTGTTGCCCTGTGCCTTTCTAAGTGCTCTCCCTGCTAGGAGCTGGTACCCCCAGGAACCTGGGCTCTCGTGCTCACAAGCCTGGTCACCTGAGTGCCAGGTGGAAATCTGTGTCCTTTTCAAGGTACTGTTATGAAAAACTTTGGGTAATCCTCAGCCCATGAACGCTGCCACTGGGTGCAAAACGCTGTCTGCAGAAAAGAGGGAGTGGTGGAAGGGAAAGTCTTCAACTTGCGTAGCACATAGCTTCTGTTGGAGTGTAATTACCTGCTGGGGTTGCCTTTAACACTTGGTATTGCTCTAAAAGAGAAAGATTATGAAAAAGTTAGTGTTTTCCGTGAACCTTGGGCAGTGCTTTGCACAGAGTTTCTCTGTATAATCAGCAATCCCTGCTGCTGCTGATTGTGGAGCAAAGGTAGACCTGGAAACCAAACCCTCGCAGGAGCAGCCTTCAAGTGTTAGAATCAGCTTTTCTTCTAATGCTTCCTGTGCTCTGAGTTGTTACCATCTCCCTAAGATGGATAAAATTAATGCAGACTGTGTTTATTACAAGCCAAAGATATAACCATTGAATGTACCGTATCATCAGGGCTAGATTCTGATGACTTTACTTGTGAGTAATGCTTTTATGCTCAGTTTAATTCAGTTTCAAAGCACAATCAACATCATTTTATGCCTTCAGACAGAAGAAATTTAATCACCTTCCCTGCACACAGTGTACAGGGTTTGACCCTTCCAAGTCTAAATTCTTCAATGTCTACAGTCATTGGTAGCCCAGACCACTGGTAGGATGGGTAAAGCAGCTGAAATTTCTGTAAGAGTGGTGTCTCCAGTATTATCCCCCTCATGCCAGAACCCAGAGTCTTTCTGGGTCCTCTAGGTATCTCTTTGTGTCATATGTCATCTTTCCTAGTCTCTGGTACAGCTTTCTTTTGTGTATGGCTAATCCTTGCTTGTAACTTCTGAGCTGCCGATTCAGACTGGATAATGCTCCTCTAAGTATTGTTAGTCCTCTCTTCATCATGAAATACAGCTTGTTCAGTAATCTGTAACTAGCACAAGATTTTGTACTGTTTCTTTTAGGGAGTTACTTTTTTGATCTTCGTGTTCAAACCAAGCCTAACATTTGGTGGTGTAAACTGAGCGGGAGTAGAATGTTTGTGCTGCAGCAGCTACACCACAGGGTGAAATCCTGGACCTTCCTGCAGAGGGTTTGGGTCTCCACACCAACACTGTGTTTGCTCCAAGCTGCTGAAAGTGAGAGCCCTGTTGTAGTAAAAAGACACAAAGCAAAGATAGAGTATGTGAGAGGATCTGAAGGTAATGACTGCTTAAAAAGATGTGTTGCTTTCATGAGGTTAATATCGAAGGAAGTTTTTTAGGTCAGGGAGAAAAAGAATGTCTTTCAAAGATTCCTTGGTTTTGAATGTCCAATAGTGCCTCCGTAGCTCTGTATGTTGTTTGCTCAGCTCAGATGTCAGAATTAGATTTCTGCTTTTCTCTTATTGGCGTGGTGCTGCAGTAAGCAAGTGTTACTGCACTAATAAGGAAGCAGGAGAATGCTTATGTTGAAAGAACTCATCACGGTTAATTAATGTGGAGCTATACTGTGCAGAACAACCAACAATAATGCCCCAATGCTTGATCCTAACATTCAGTTCATTTGTTCTCAGTCTGGGTTTGAGTGCCCTGGCTGCAGCTGACTGGGTAAGGGCTACAGGTGGCCTCCTCAGAACAGGCTCTATGGTGATCAGAGCTATGATGGAGTGAGGTGATGCATGCAGGCTTAAGTTGTGGGTCTGCCTTCTGACAGAGCTGGTGCTGCTCAGCTCCTGTAATTGTGGGCCTGAACATAGCGGGCTTTCTTTCTGTAAAGGTCTCGATCTGTACAGTTGCATTCAGAAATGGAGTGCTGCATGTGGGTCTTGAATATCCCACACGAAACAATTAAAATTCTCTCTGAAACAAATTAATGCAGTTTGGGCCTGGTTGTTCATTTGGCCATTTGAAGTCTCAGAAGGATTTTGAGCCTTGATTGGGCTTGCTTGGGGCCTGCTTGACGTTTTGAAAGGAAGCTTGATATCCATGCAGGAGCCTAGAGGATGTTGTAGTGCAGAGTGCATCACATAGTGAAAGCAGTGTGTGGTGCCTGTGCCTTTCATTAGGAGAGGGCTTGCAAATCAAGGCAAGTGAAAGCAGGCTGAACCCTGGTACATTCAGTATTGTACAATGGAGCTGTGCTAGCACTGCTGGTCGTTTGCCCAGGAAACTTTCCCCTCTGCTAGGTAGGGGACAGCTGTGCTTTCAGAACATGACCCTCAGCTGTTAATGGAGCTGGCCTAAGTGAGATGGAATGAGAGCTCTTGTGAGCATCCATTTTATTGTTAATTTGTTGGTAAAGGTGTCTCTGTGCAGTGTGTTCACAGATGATGTGTCATTTCATGTCTAGTTTGTGTTTGGTTATGCAACTGTGCTATGTTCCCTGGGTAAGATTTCTGAACTCCTGCTGAAGGCAGGGGGAAATCTGAGCTAATAATCTGAGCCAGACAAAACCAAAACACTGATGTGTTTGTGTTGCCAGTCCATCCGCAGCTTGTTCCTACTGTAGTGGTAGATACAGCAGTACAACATATGGTTAGTTATTTTTAACGTAGTGGTATCTGGACAGCTTTTGTCAAAGAAGTTTAAAGGTAACAGGACAGGGGTCATACATGGAAATGGCACTAGTGTTGTATCTCCATCTGCTTGCAATTTACCCCTATTTATTTGCTTATAATCTCTTTGATCACTTTCATTTCTGCCTGTATCTGTGTTTTCAAGGCTGTCTTCGTGTGGTGTGGGTGGAGGAGTGTTCCAGCACTTGTTGTTGATTTCATTTAAAATTCAGATGAGGCTCACTAACTTCATAAACCCTACAGAGCTTGGATTTCTTCTAAATACGTCACTGTCTCCTGTGTTACTCCCCAACTTCACAAAAATACTGAAAAAAGGCATGGCAAAGCATAAGACAATAAACTGAATGGAAGCTTCTGGGTTGCTGCTTTTGAAGAGATGTGTTGCCCAAAGCTAGTAATAAAACCTAGTAATAAAATGATGACACTTAACTTTATTTTCTCCTGCTTTATTCACTTGTTGCAGGGCATNCCCCAACTTCACAAAAATACTGAAAAAAGGCATGGCAAAGCATAAGACAATAAACTGAATGGAAGCTTCTGGGTTGCTGCTTTTGAAGAGATGTGTTGCCCAAAGCTAGTAATAAAATGATGACACTTAACTTTATTTTCTCCTGCTTTATTCACTTGTTGCAGGGCATTTGCTCTTTGTTTTTGTAGGTTATTGCAGAGTCATCTCAGGGATTGTTCCAGTGCTTCACCCACAGCCAGGGGTCTATGGACCCCTGTTGTTGGCAACTAAATGATTCCCTGGGGGAGATCTGTGCCTTCTTTGCAAAGGGAGATTAAGATAAGCAAGGCAAGGAGGGGAAGATACAGAGTGAAGAGAGGGAAGGATGGGACTCAATTAGGAAGTTATATTCTACATTCATGAAGGCTTGGGTCTGTGTTTGCACTGATTCGGAGAAAACTCCAGGAACTTGCAACCAAGTTTTAAGTTGACAAAGCTCCATCCCTGGCAGTGTTCAAGGCCAGGTTGGACAGAGCCTTGGGTAACATGGTTTAGTGTGAGGTGTCCCTGCTTATGGCAGGGGGGTTGGAACTAGATGATCTTAAGGTCCTTTCCAACCTAACTATTCTATGATTCTAAGCAGGTGCTCTTTATTGTGGTGCCGGGAGACATGGGGGATAGCACCTCCAAGCATATCTCTGCCAGGCATCAACCAGGCTGTGATTATATTGTCCTTAAACATACATATTCATTAGATTACATACATTACATCATACTTCTTAGAGAATGCCTCCTATATACATACAAAAATGTGGTAGGGGGCTTTCGGACCCCTGGTGGTTATTTCTTCATTACTTTGTTTTAGGATCATTGTCATATCCATAACCACCAGGTGGTTCTGGCAAAGCTTATCTTAGTTATTTCGTTTTCTCTATAGTTCCTAACAAAGCCTAACTTTCTTCAGGTTACTTATTTAAAACCCTGTTCTTCAATCAGCCCCATTCTTCAATCCACCCTATTCTTCAATCAACCCCACTCTTCAGCACCTAATGCTACTGACCCCACTTCTGTCTGTTCTGCATTCTTGCTGCAAACATGATCCAGCTAAGCCACAAAATGAAGGTGTGTTGATAGTGTTGTAGGAAACTAGTAATGCTTCCACTGTGAAAGTAACTCTGGAAGAAGTGGATTTAGTTGCAACAGGTACAGATGTTCACTTCAAATGTTTCTGCTAGAGGTGCTCTGTTTCTTACCTCAGTAGATATTCTCAAATGGTGGCATGGGGCCACAAACTGAAATATTTTAAACTTTACCAAAACAAGGATGCAAAAATGTTTTTGTGCTGGGGCAAGGAATATACAGGGTACTGGTGGTGTGCAGCAGTGTTTTGTTGTAGAGTGATGCAGGTGGTTCTGGTGATCCGAGTGTATCTCGAGGAGGATGTGCTGCTCTCCCTCTGCTAGTCATGGTGGCTGATCACTGGTACTGCTTTCACAAGGGAAATCTAGGGCTGGTTACTGGGTGCACTCCAGGTTTTACAGAGGCTGCCAAGGTCTTGCTTTCTGCCCTTCTCATGGGTAGCAACCCTTTGTAAGCAAAACAAGTGCTATCTTTATCAAGTTACAGCCTTGAAGCTTGTAGGAAGGCAAACACTTAATGGGGACTGGAGTGTAGGAGTGGCATTGTGTTCCTCTTTGCTGAAATCCTGTGAATGTGCAAAGTGCTTTGAGGGGTTCCAGTGAATGCAGAGTGTAATGTACTAGCAAATACATAAATTTTCTCTGTGAAAACATGCTTCTCTGAATGATGTGACTTCTTAAATTGTCATCTCACTTCTTGCCCTTGATACACTCTTTGCAGGATGAACTTACTGCCGTGAATGTAAAGCAAGGCTTCAGTAATCAGCCTGCCTTCTCTGGAGATGAGCATGGATCTGCTAGAAATATTGTAATTAATGCCTCAAAGGTAAGACAGGGCTTTTCAGTCTGAGCATACTCACTGAAATTGGAACCTGGCTGGCAGTGGTTGTACTTGGTTCTTGGCTGCTTTACTTTCTAGTTGGAAGTCTTCATAAAGTTAATAGCAGAACTAATGTAAGAATGCTGAGCTGTGTATCTGCTACCTACTGTTATCAGTCTTCAGAGGAAAACATGGATTCCAAGACAAAACATAACTAGCACACTTCATCAGAGAGGAGACATTAATTTTTTCTCCCATTCTTTTATTTGCTTCACTTACAATTGTGACTCGTTTCTCTGGAAATCCCTTGTATTTATACATCTTTAGCTTGCTTTGGTCTTTTATCTGTGTCATCAGACTGTTTTCTGCAGGAGAAACTGGTTGCTGTGCGTCCAGGTCTCTAGGAAATATAATTTTGGATTATTTATTAAAATTTTGTTTAGCTCTCCTGTGGTATTTTTTTTTGTTTGTTTGGTTTGGTTTGTGCTTTTTTAGGTTTTGTTTTTTTTTTTTTTTATTTTTTTTTTTTTTTATTTTTTTTTTTTTTTATTTTTTTTTTTTTTTAGAATCAAAGAAGTGTAAGAGACAAAAAAGCAATAAAAATCACTAAAATATTAGTTACTATCTTCCAAACTGAAGATAATAGCTGTTTTATAAAAATAACCCCATCCTGTATTTCTTTGAGGTTTTAAGGGAGAATGTTATCAAGAAGCTTATAAAAATGTTTTTGGACAAAATAATTTTCTGCTGTTTGTTTTTTAAAATAAATAACACTTTACAGCTTATTGGAAAATGTGAATTTACTTTTACAGTGATGCTCTTTTATTTTAGCAGGAGGAAAGTTACAAGTAAATGACAGGGTTGCTATTGCTGAAATGTTAAAGGTTTTCCTGTTACATTCTTCTGATTTTGTTTTCTAGGATTGTTACCTGCAGGCACTTTCAGTCTTATATTTTAATTATTCATGTTCTGACTATTGAACAGAACTGTCTGAGAAGTAGAACAGAAATTTGCAAGAAGCACTTTAGTTACTTGGAAGATTTAAGTGTAGAATTATCAAAATAAGTTCAGTATCTCCTAAAAGCTTTTTATATATTTTAAAATTACCCAGCTATAAATATATTTATTAGAAAATCGAACAGTTTATTCTTCTTGACAGGCCTAAACATTGAATTTTCTTACAGTAATTTTGAAAAGTAAATAAGCTTATATGAGAAATAAAACCTCTATTGTTTTCTTTTTTTTTCCTGATGTTTTGCGATTGAAAGTATGGGGGAAGCAAATCTTGCGAAGCTTTTCATTCTGGAGATGGGGAGTGGTGGTGGAGGTATTTTGAACAGAAGTCAGAATGTTACCCAGTTAACCCATATCTTTGAGCTTTTACCTGCTGGAACTGATCATGGAAAGATAATGAATGCAGTTCTTGTGACAGTGTAGTTAGTTGTAAACAGAAGTGAGAAGTGTGTATTTATGCACTTTATGGTATGGTGAAGTATAGAAGGGGAGGAATGTTCTGAGACACTCTTAGAATACGCTGAATAGGTATGAGTCTGAGTGTCTGAGACACTCACCTGCCGGAAGAATATGTCACTCTGGGCATTCACAATGACCCTTTCTAAGTGTCAGCTGTGTGTCTTATATCTCTGAGGCCTGGTTGTCTCTGGCTTGGTCTTGCTGACCTGTAGCTTCTACAGTGATAATGCTGAAGCATTGCATGGGCGCTTAGTTTCGTGAATCCCCATCTGCTAGCTGCGGGGTATTAAAGGGTAATCTTACTAGATTGATAGCCTGTACTAGAGTAATGACTGCACCTATTCAGATGGAAATCCTTCATGCATTAATATATGGTAAGATGCTTTTTTACTGGGTTGTCATGTATGTTTGCTTTCCCCCCCCACCAGATTGGCGCTTACTTTAGCAGCATACTAGCGGAAAAGCTGAAACTTAACACTTTCCAGGACACAGGAAAGAAGAAACTGCAAGTAAATGCCAAAGACAACTACTGGCTGGTTACTGCTCGGTCTCAGAGTGCAATTCACAATTGGTTCACTGATTTAGCAGGAAGTAAACCACTGACTCTTTTAGCAAAAAAGGTATCAGAATGCTTCTCCCTCTATTTCTTGGGTGTGGGATTGTACTGGATTGGGCTGTGAGAGCAGGTACAGTATTTCTGAATGTGCTGTGTGTGGAGTGGTGCTGGAGGCAGCTGTTGCTGTGCAGTGTGTTCCCTGTTTGCAAGGAGGGTGCCTGGGCAGAGGGAACTTCTGGTCTAGCTGGTAGAAAATTCCTTTGAATGACTGTATTTTGGCTCAGGCATGTTCATCTTTTTGACAGCCAGATTCTTTGCCTGTATGCTTCACTTTACATTTTCTTTCTCAAGCAAAGGAGTAGTTTACAGAAATGCTCCTGTCTGGCAAAGAAATAATTGGCTAGGAAGCCCATGCATTCTTAAAGAACCTGCCTGCTGACGCCAACCCCTTTGCATGCTCTTCACATTTAAATTTGTATTTGTGTTAACAAACTTTGTTAAACCATCTTAGTTGCATTCTTGGTTAAGTTTTCAGTTACGAAGAATTCTTGCTGCTTCATAGCAGTGTTTGTATAACTGGAAAAGGCAATTCTGAGCTATTGTTCTGGATCCTGCAAGCTGTTCAGAACAGCAGTACAAGATAAATTTGAAATGATTGTTAAAACTCATCCAAGGTAGTGTCTAGAATACAGTAACAAAGGTGCTGTTATTCATGCCTTCCTTTTGTGAAGCTCTGTGTACAAGCTTACTGTACAATCTTACAGTATCTGGGAGTTATTCTTAGAATAAAGTAAACTGAAACAGGGAACCCTTATTCCAAGACTGTTGAGCTTAAGTGGATCAAAATAACAGAAGGTGCAAGTTTCACCAGTTTTTGGCCTGTTGCCATGCAACTGGAGAAGAACCTGTGTTGCTTTGCTACCAATAGAGCCACCAATAAAATGAGCTTTGCTGTGGCAAGCAAGCCACCACCTTAAGTTTCCCTCTAACATTCTGAGAGGTTAACTTTGTGATTAGAAGTGCTAGTTATTTCTTTCATTATTTAAGGATTTTTTTTTTTTTTTTAATAAGCAGATGTGTAAACTTTACAATACTGAAACTGGTTCTGTAGAGTCGCTAGACTGACCACTGAAGAACGTTACAGGAAGGTGTCAGTGCTTTGTTTGCCACTGTCTTCAGCATTGATGCCCCTCTGTTCTCCAAGCACACTGTTAAAAAGGTTGAATGTGCCTGGAGGAGCAATGAGGACATTTTGGGAGGGGACAGTAAGTGTAGCATTTATGCCTCTACTCCCTTATGTCTCTGCTGGGTTTGAAATGTCTTATTCTCATATATGTTACTTTAAAATGCATTTAAAAATTATTCTTCCTTCAAGCAGAAAGGTGTAAGGTTTGCTGTAACTGAGTAGGTGACTCTACCTGGAGGCCTTTTAGAACCACCTGCTCTACTATGTGTGTGGCTGCTGTGGGCAGTATTAAGCTGGCCAGGCTGTTTCCTTTGCATCAGGGACACCCATGAGACTGGCAGTGTCTGTGTAATTGAACTGTCACCCAAAAAACCTTGATATAACTCCACTTTCCAGAGGTTCTGAGTATCAGCATGCAGGATATTTCTGTGCTTTGGATGTCTTTGGCTGCATTGAGAGGTTTGCTTGTGGCCTGCAGGCAACTCTGAGCTGGGGAAGGGTGTTCCTGATGAAGCCTGGGGGAGTGGGGAGTAGTATCTTTTTTTTTTGTTGTCAAGTCTCTTAGTTTCTATGTGCCAGGACAGTAGGTGAGGTCAGCATAGTGGGTCCTGAGGTTGATGAAGAGGTAGCTGTCCAGGTCACTCTCTGGGTAGCATGGGATCTGGCAGCAGAAGGCTGGGGTAGCCCACAGGTGCCAGCTGCTTTCTGGGCTGTGTGCTATAACTTGCTTCCTGTTTCATTTCAGGTTCCTATTCTCAGTAAAAAAGAAGATGTTTTTGCTTACTTGGCAAAATATTCTGTGCCATTGCTGCGAGCAGCATGGCTGATCAAAATGACATGTGCCTACTACGCTGCTATTTCTGAAGCTAAAATCAAGAAACGCCAGGCCACTGACCCAAATATTGGTAAATAAACATCTCTAATGTCTAAATGCATAATATTAACTGAAGAGGCTCACTCCTCATATTTGCAGCTTCAGTGTTACTATGTATCCAGAGAGGAATCTTTGTAGTGGGAAGGGGAATAAAAAAGTCTTTTAAATCAATTTCACTTAGAAATGTGTGTCAGAAAGTACAAAGAGCCATGCAGCATAAATACTGCTCTGTTGGCTGCTTCTCCTCCCAGCTGATTCCACCTTGAGTCTCCAGGGGCAGCATCTGAGGAGATGACTGTGCTGCATGTTTACCACTGACACTAGCCTCTGTGGGGATTGCAGGAGTGCTGGGATAAGTGTTACCAGGAGATAGATAGAACTACTAATGTAAAGAAGCTGGAATGAAGTGTGAATTTCAAAGCTTATTTATTAGAACGTAGGTGGCAATGTATTTATTTGAAGTACTGACCTTTAGTGATGCAGTCTGGCACTAAGCCAGTGGGCCAAGCAACTTTATTGTCAAAGTTGGAGTTTTACTTGCACAATTTACACATGGTACTTACAGCTCTTCTACTGTCTGGAATGAACCTTTTCCTTCTTTGTTGTTGAAATAACTGTGCTCAGATGATTTCACAGCTGCTTAGCAGCATCTCTGTACTGCTGTGAGAAATGTCTGCTTCTTCCTGCCAAGTTGTTCTGTTGTTTCTTTCAAACTTTGCCTTGTGGTGTTTGTGTTTGTGGTATTTGTTATTTTTTATTTTCTTTTATTTTTTAGACTCATAGGACTCATTTTCACTCTGAGTACCTAGTCAGAACCACAAAAATATGTTTTCTGTTTTCTGGCAAACATACTGTGTTTGTTCTCTGGTGATAGTTTAAAAGTATTTTTAAAAATCAGCCTGATTTTTAGAAACAGAGGGCAAGGGGATTCCACATATGGGGGTGGCAAGAGAGAAGAGAGACATGTGTCCAAGTATCAAGTCAGGCAGGTCCTCCATTGGTGGGTGAGCTCTGGTAGGCTGAGCTCTGGGAGGCTGCTGTGCTGGGTTAGGTTCTCTGACGTGAGGTCAGTGTTATTTTGGTGGGATACCAGCACAGTTCCCCACTCCTTCTTCTGACACAGATGGATTCAGGCTCCTTTAGAGCTATTTTGGCGCTGCTGAAAGGGGTTGGGTGGCTTGCTCTTTCCTTCTCTCAAATTCTCCTTCTGTCGTTCACGCCAAGGGATGCCTATATTTGGAGAAGGAAGGAAGATGGGGGTAAAGGTCCATATGGAAGGAAGTAATGAAGTGTATTTATTTTATCTATTTCAAGGCTATTTTGTGGCTGAGTGCTGAAATCTGATGAAAAAGACAGGTGATTCCCTAAAGGAATCCTTGTGTCAGTGCTTTTATGTCATGCTAAGCTGGCATGCTGCTTGCACACTTGACAGGGTTTTGAGACCAACACACAGGGGAGGCATGTAAGAAGCCCATTAATTCACAATCGGTGCTACATTACACAGCTGAGGATTAATGTTTTGGAGGAATATTTTTGGTGATGAAGGCAGTGTAAGTTTGTTTCAGTTCTCATTATGAAGGAAACCTTTTGTCACATGAAGTGTCTAATTGTAAACTTCTTTTATAGAATGGACTCAAATTATAACCAAATACCTTCGAGAGCAACTGGCAAAGGTTGCAGAGTTCTATCATGTGACTTCCAGCCAAGGCAACAGCGCTGTAGTGATGCGTCAAGAGATGGAACAAGCACTGAAGCAGTGGGAATATAATGAAAAATTGTCATTTTATATGTTTCAGGTAATACTTTTAAGAAGTGCATGATTTTTTTTTGTTTGTGGGGTTTTTTAATTTATATTTTTTTTAATTTTTATTTTTTATATTTTATGTTTTTAGTTTGCCATTCTTGGAAAGTTCAATTTTAGAACTTAATGGTAACTTTTGTCATAAGACTTGCATAAATTGTAAATGCTAATTCATTTTAATGATTTACTATCTGAAAAAGCTTTGATTTGCTTAGTCTGCTTGATTGCTATTGCAACAATGTACTCGAATTACTCTTCCTTCTACATCATTCCATCTTTTAGGGGTCCTTTTAATGATTGTGGATCAGGCTGAGGCCACGTCAGAGTGGTGGCCTGGCTGCTTGGTCCCACATCATTCCAGGCCAGAATAACTCTCTGGTTGTTTCTACTCAAGGACAGAAATGGCAGAAGGGTTACTGGAAGGGAGTCTGGCTGTCAGCAGTATGTCAGGCAGCCTGCTAAATTTGAACTACAGAGAACATTGATGTACACAATTGCTTCCCTATCCATAAGACTGCCATGAGGATGGCTTGTTCCTGCATGTGTGGTGATGGTTGAGGGTTTTGATTCTGTGCTGGCATGGGCAATGAGAGCTAACCCAGGAATGAAATAAAACTTTTGGTTACACACCTGCTTGTTTAGTGCTCCTAGTTGATATGTGATGTGTTATTTTAAATCCTTTAAGGAAGGAATGCTTGAGAGACATGAATATTTGACATGGCTACTGGATGTTTTGGAAAAAATCAGACCCACTGATGATGATCTTCTTAAGCTGTTGTTGCCGCTAATGTTGCAGGTACCTGCATGCTTTAAAGCCAAAATTAATACAAGTATGACTTGTACATGTGAAATGATTTTTATATTTGTGGTGGTAAAATTTAGATGAACATTTTTACTTAGGATGTGTATGGAAATACATTGCATGGTGCATGTTTGGAATTTATGAACACCTTTAAAAGGTTCACGCTTTATGATCCTTAACTTGATTAGCTAGCAGGAATCTGTTACTGTAACTGGTCCTGGTCCTGGAGGGCAGATGAAAATTTTAAGAGGCAGAAGTGCAGATTTGCTTTTGAGCTGCTCTTCTCTGTTTTTAAATTCTGGACTCCTAAATATTGGAGGTGATCCCTTCCAGTTTATACATGTCCAATGTTAGATTGTTGAAGAATATGAATACCTGGAGTAGACTGTGTAGTGAACTATGCATTTTTTCTAAATTTCAGTATTCAGAAGAGTTTGTTCAGTCAGCTTACCTATCCCGTCGCCTTGCTTATTTTTGTGCCAGACGCCTATCTTTATTGCTAAGTGATGGTCCTAACCTTGTAGCTGCACACTCTCCTCATATGATTATTGGACCAAGTAACCCTCCTCTGGCAGCCCCAAGTCCAACTGCCCCTGGTCCCATGGTGAGCCCGGTACAGCTGGCCTGCTCAGATTTCCTCTCCTGCCCTCAACACCGTCCACTGGTATATGGACTTAGTTGTATGCTGCAGGTAAGCCAATGTTCTGTTGCTCTTTGTTTTCAAGGCTCTTTGTTTTCTTGTTTCAAGGCTATAACCATTCAGTTTATTGGAAAGCAGTGGGTTTTGGGTGTGACAAGTTGTGCTAGTGGCTTGAATGTACCTCTTTCCATTAAACGGTGAGAACTGAATAAGTCTGAGGTGAGTGGGAGGGTGGATTCTGCACACTGGCTGAGGCATGATGGTGGAGCCACCTGGAGAAGCTTGTGTTGCCTGCTGCACCTCTGCTGTGGGAAGGAGCAACTCTGCTGCCTGGAATGGCCTAGCCTTGCTCTGTGGTGGAAAGTTTCTGGTTGCAGTAATGGTCTGCACATCTCATTATGTTCTCATCACAAGTGAACCCCTGCGGTTCTGCCAGACCCCATCTGCTGGCTGAGTGTGGCTGGACAGAAGACAGCATCACCTAACTCCTGCAAGCTCTAACCTTCGAGGATTTCCTTGCTTCTTTCAGCCTGTCACTGATGCTTGGTGCCACTGCAGGCTGCTTAATTTTGGTTTTGTCAGAATTATGAGTAGTTCATATTGCCTTATCAATTTCCACTTTTTTTTTAAACTGTGTAACAGAAGAGACTGTTCACTTGTGCTTGTTGCTTGGCAATAGCAGAATTGTCAAGAGAGTAATTATTATCTAAAAAAGGACTTGTATGAAGGGCTGCAGTTGTTTACCTTCCCTGTGCTGACCTGGTGAGACTTCCTTCAACCCTCCTGCTGTTTGTTCAGTTGTCTTTCTCTCAGGGTTGCACAGAGATATGCTGGAGGTGGTACCAGCAATGTGCTGATGTTCATGGGATCACAAAATCACAAATGGGTGAGGTCAGCAGGGACTTCTTCAGATGATGTTGTCCACCCTGCCTTCCCCAGGCAGGGTCAGCTAGAGCAGGTTCCGCAGGACCATGTCTGGCTGGTTTTTTAGCATCAGTACCACCATTCCGGGCAAACTCTGTCTGTGCTCAACCACCCCACAGGAAAAGAGTACTTTTTCGTGGTATGCAGCTCCCTCTCTGAGGGCTGCTGCTTTCTGATAGTCATCAAAATCCAGAGCCTGGAGACAGGCCGGATTGTATGTGGGGAAGTGCTCTCTGAGGAAAGAAAGTGGGAGAATATTTGCATCTCTCTCTCTCTGCTTCTTTCTCTAAGCTGAACACCAAAATTACTTCTTTTTTTCTAAAGCCCTTCATGTTTCACAGAAAGGATCTGACTGGAATTAACCTTTGGTGATGTTCTTTGATGGCATTGTGAAAGCAATACAAAAGGGAATTGAACACATACATATTTGAATATTTTTTTAAATAAGAAGGAGAATAATGTAGTAGTTGAATTTCATCAAATGGATGTTGCAGTGTAATTGTGCATAGGCCTGTCTTTTTGTTTCTTTCACTGTAGTAGTTAGACTGCAAATCTCTTATTGTTGGCATTGTTGATCACACATGTTCAGAAAAATAAATTACTTCTGTTTTGTATCGTTGCTTGCAGACTGTAACACTTTGTTGTCCAAGTGCCTTGGTGTGGAATTATTCCACAAATGAAAATAAGAGCGTTAATCCAGGTTCACCTCTGGATTTACTTCATGTTGCTCCATCTAGTTTGCCTATGCCAGGTGGAAATTCAGCATTTAATCAGCAGGTAAGCTTTTTTCACTATTGGATTATTAAGATCTGTTTTATATCTCAAATAATTATTTGTGAGCATTAGGACTACAGCCAAGTTTAGATATTTCTGTAGGTAGTTTCAAGACTAGTGTTGTGCTAGTTTTTGATGACCTTACTTTGTACTTCAGTCAGGTACCAACCCTGGGAAAATATCAGGTATTTTATTTATGTTCAGATGTTTTCTGTTATTAAACTGAAATTATTTTAAGATATAAAATGGCAATAAGAGGAAGCTTGGTGTACCATATTGTGAGGTGCCGCTTTTCACACATGCTGGAAGTTAACTTTTGCTCGGTTAAGTATAAGGAAAAAATACTTTATTGTGCTAGGAGATCCGTTAACATGTTGGAAAAACATTTGTACAGAATGTACTTCAGTTTGTTGTTGCCAAATGTAGGGAGTGTTGTGGGACACCATAGGGCATCTTGCTCCTGCTGAGAAAGCTGTCATAAACTTAAAATGAAAATAGAGACTTCCAGCCACTAGCTAATTAGCAGCTTTTTGGTTTTTTTTTTTTACAGGTTCGGGCAAAGATCTATGAAGTAGAACAGCAGATAAAACAAAGAGGTCGTGCTGTGGAGGTGCGGTGGTCTTTTGACAAGTGCCAAGAATCAGCTGCAGGTAAGAGAACTCAAATGTTGGAGCTTTATGGCTTATATCTGTTCTTCTTTGAGTGTAATCCCATTGCGTCGGAATTAATGTTAGCAATAGATTTGAGAGATGGATGTAATACAGAGCCTTCCTGTGTAAAATATTTTACCTTAACCCTCTCTTCTCTCTAACTTCCACCTGTAGGGGTGACCATTAGCCGCGTTCTGCACACCTTAGAAGTGTTGGATCGACATTGTTTTGACAGATCAGATTCCAGCAATTCAATGGAGACACTTTATAATAAGATTTTCTGGGCAAATCAGAATAAAGATAACCAAGAGGTAATGGCTCCGTTCTCCTCTCACTTCATAACCTGTAGACAATGGATTTTATTTTTAACTCTGAGAATTGTATATATGAGTATATTTGGTACAAAAGCTTTGTGTCTCCTTTGTGTATTTTTTTTAACTACTTGACATTTCTTCTATTAGAAGACAACAGCTCTTTGCTGTTGAATTGAATTCTTCAGTTCTACATACTGTAAACTTCATTTAGGAGAAGTGATCTATCAAGGTTTTGTGGTTTGTTTTTTGAGTGCTGCCAAGTAGAACTCCAGGTTATTGTTTGATAACAACTTTTCCATCTGTTGCAGAAAGAAGTAAATTAATAGGTTATTATGTATAAAAAAGTATTCTAAAACTACATATTGTTACGTTTTTTATATTTTAATGTGATATTGGTATTGACATTTACTTGTGCTCACAGAACCATTTTCAGAGATCATGAAAAACTTCACCAGAAATCTTTAACATTTTACATTTCCCACCCTACATCTGCAGCACAGATGATAATGTCATTGGGTCTATGTATGTCAGTACATAGAAATGCCTTGGAAAGTGTTCAGTGAAAAGAAGAAATAGCCAGCTTTGATAATACACTGTTGAAGTAAAGTTTTAAAGTGGAAAATATTAGTGAATCTGTCAGAGCTGCTCATGTTAAAGATTTAAAAAATGTTACACAGAATATCTTACTTTTTGAGTACACCTGGGTTTTGTTCTCAGAGATCAGTGGCCATAGCAGAAGACCCCCTCTTACCCATAAATACCTTATAATAATTGTCAATCAGCATTTGAATAACTTTGCAATAAACCAGAAGAATATCATGTTGGAGATAACAGTATATCCAGAGAGGTATACCTGCCAACCTGTGTATGTGAAGCTGAGAACTAGTAGGTAGGAGTGCAAAGCTTGCCAGAGTTGTTGTTTCAAGTACACTATTATGGTACTGAGAGAGAAATAGAGGAAGGAGAGCTGTTACAGCAGGCAGATGAAGTTGCTGAAAGTTCTTAACCCTAGTGCTTAGATGAAATAGAGTTCAACATGCAAGGACTTTTATATTTTTAAAATGGGTAGGTTATAATATGTTTTATTACTTGAGCAATGACTTTTGTTTTCATTCACTTTTGGAGTCAGATGATATGGTTCTGTGCTTGTCTCCTTCTGCAGCTGTATTTGTATCTTTTTATCTTTCTCCCTGTCTGTATTCCTAAAAGTTTTTTTTCTGACTTCCAGCTACAACTGTGTTAACAAACAGGTTGGGGTTTTTTTTGGTTTTTTTTTTTTGCTTTGTCTTTTTTGTCTGAAAAGGCAGTATTGGGAAGGAGACTTCTGAAAGAATTGTTCTGGTTTTACTGTAGGTTGTCTGCTATTAGTGCCTTTGCCTTATGCTAATTCATGAGTTGAGGTTGGATTGCTTTGAAAACATGTCTGTTTTGGCCCGTAAGCTGCTGTCGTAGTGCTCTTCACTTCTGGGTACCAAACATATATGGAGTTTTGTCTAGTTAATTTGCAGGGCTACCTCTCTCCTATGCATTTTACTCTGAGGTGAAGAATGCTGAGTAGGAATAAAGTATTCTTATACATAAGTGACAATGTGCCTATGTGTGCACAGCAGTCACAGGAGACTGTAAGTAGAGCAGAAGCAAAGAAGATGATGAGTTCTTTGTGAGGGAAGAAAACTGCGAGAGTTTCTAGGTCTGAAAACTGGGTCTGGAGCTGATATGAAATTAAACTTTCAAATAATCTGCAGCTTCTTAACTACCTTGGAGTCTTCAAGGCAGTTGTTTCTTGGCTCGAACTTTGGCAGCTGGGCAAGAGGTGGTGTTGGAATGCTGGATGCCTTGCTGATGGTACTTGTGCATTTTGACATTTGAACTTCAAAAGTTCTATTCGAGTGACCAGTGTTACTGCTTAGCTGCTTACATCCCAGCAGGATGGCATGACCACCCAGGGTGGCTTTGCTGCGCGTTTTGGAGGAGGGCTGCGGAGCTGCCAGACGGCCGCTGGATGTCGGCACCTCCCTGCACCCACTGCGCAAAAGGCTCAGCCGCTGCAGCGATGTCGCCGCAGGCAGTGCTGTTTGTTTCATTCCTCAATAAACTTGGGTTGCTTTTTTCCGTGGCAGAAAAGGCCATAATTTATGGGGCTGTATACGCCGTTTTCAGCTGGAAACTTGTGTAAGCCTATAAGGACTTACGGTTTATAAATAAGATGTCCCTTACCTGTATGTCTGCCTACTGATGTAGTTATTTAAAGGAAAATGTGCTTTGAAGGACAGCTGTCTACTACCCCTGTTTTGATCTAGCCTGACTGGAACATGATTGGTACCTACTTCCTGCCCATTTTTCCTGCTGGATAGCAAAATGTTGTTGTGAAGGCTGCAGATGATAGCAAAGCAAGCACTGCTTCAAAGCACTGGACATACACTGGCATGGATGGAAGCTGGCTCATGCCGCAAAGCACTTAGGTTATGAGAGAGACTGAAAATAGAAAAATGTGCTCAGGATACTGCTTTTGTACACACTATTGATTTTTTCAGAATTGTTTTGATATATAACTTGTGACTTCCAAGTGTCAGAGCAAACATAAGACTTGGTGGAGGGGGCTGAAATTAGGGAGGGTGTAAGAGGTTTGCCGAAAGTCCCGATGTACTGGGCCCTGCAGGGGGCAGAGCTTCTCTTCATGGTACAGGGAGATGCAGAGGGGTGATATTGAAGGCTGGGTGATGGAACGTGAGAGTGCCAAATGGAGGAAAATCTGGAGTGAGGGGCTGAGCTGCAAACATAGGTTGAGTGAGTAGGACAAACAGGGCAGATAGGTGTCAGGCACTGAACTGACCTCAGATTTTGAGTACCATGTTGCACATGACAGAGGTGGCACACTGAAGGTGTGTGAGAAAACGTGATGTTAAATCCACATTTTGACCAGGTCCAGAACAAACCCTCATTTTGGGGACAAGGATGTGTTCTATCCTTGACCTTGAGAGAGGCCACAGAAGTGGGAGGAGAATCCAGTGCTTCTCCATTGACTTGGAGAAGACATAGCATGGAGGAGCAATGATTGTATTATTAAATGCTGCATTACTAAGCAGACTTTAAATAGGAGATAAGAATTGTGTTGCAGTTGGTTACTGACTGTCCCTGTGTCTTAAGAGGTCCCTGTTTACTGATGGTCCCTGTGTAATCCCATGGGAATACCATCACCTGAGACTTAATCATGGATCACACATGGTTTAGTGGTGGACTTGGCAGTGCAGGGTTAATGGGTGGACTGGATGATTATAAGGGTCTTTTTCAGTCTAAAAGATTGTATGATTCTGTCACAGCCTGGGTGCTCTTGTGAGGTAGGTTTCCTTACAGGCATGGGTCTTCCATCCATCAGGATGCATGGATGCAACTTCAGAATGATTACCACTGTGATGGTGATCTTTAAATAAATAATTCCAGTGAACAGATTGTATTGCTACCATACAGTTTTAAATTAGAGTAAAACTGTGTTGCACTTGTGCAGATTTGGAGCACCTTTGATTCCTCTCCGCCCTCTTAAAGATTGCTCCCTCTGAGTCAATTTGTGCAAAAACAAGAGTCCTCAGAAGAGTGAGGTAGAGAATGTAATAGCAACTTTCTCATAAAAATGACTGTACAAACTCCTCTTTGAGTTCATCTGTGGCTTCAGCCCACTCAACTTACAGTCTACCTGTATTTTTTATTATCTGTCATAGTCTTATTTGTTATAGTCTTTCACAGGTGCAACTAATGAAGGGAATTGAGAAAGGTTCCCCCCCCCCCAGCTCTGCCTTTAACCTGTTTAGTTTTTGAATGGCTGGTGAGACTTTTTACCTTCGCCTCCTGTGTAGAAAAACAATTTTGTTAAATATAACTTGAAATACACCTGAGCAGTGGGAGGGATGCTTGGTAAGTAAAGCATCATACCAGTGTTTTCTAGCTAGTATGCAGTGGTAAATGGATGAAATGAGAGAGCGCTTGATTTTTTTAAGGACCAATAGTGAATTTATTAAAATTGTTATGGAGATTCCCAAAACTTCATAGATATTTGTGCGCTTGGATTGTTGTTAAAGTTCAGCTCTCCACATTTGTAGTTAGGTCTTGCTTCTCATATTGTCTTTGAAGTTCAGCTGAATTCTTATGATGCCAAGAGATGTTTTTCATTCTAGAGTGAAAAAGTCCTGTTTTGAACTTGGTTCTCATGGATAGGGCTTGTTACAAATGCAGAGAGTTAATATTTGTCCTTCTGAGATCACTTTGCTGGAAATTAAACAAACAACAAAACACCCAGCCAACCCTGCTGTGCCTGTGGGAAAGGAAGGCTAACTGTGCCTTCTCAGTTACTACATATGGGAGGTGAATCTGAGCATATTGGGATAATGGATGGGTAAGAGAGACAAGATAAGCAAAATCAAACTGGATTTATATATCTGCAGAATCAGAGTCTGTTTCCACAAGCACTGAGAAAACAGAGCATGTACTGATCATTCTTGTAGCATTTTAAATAATGCAGTCGGCATGGCTTCAGTTGCTCGAATTGCTTAATTATCTGAGCTTTTTTTGCATGAGTATTTTCACCCTTTATTATTTCAGCAAGTCCAACACCTTATTTCTGCTCACCTAAGTATCTAAGGGAGGGAAAAATTTATTCTTTGACTTAAGTAACAGCTCGGCCCTCAGAAAAAAAGACATGACTTGGTTTTTCTTTTTGTATTAGACAACTGCAAAGTGGTGGTTAATATTTTGTTGAAATGGTCTCAAAATTTAAGCAAATTTGCTAGCTGTGCTCCAATACAAAAGGTTCGTCCTTGAGCAGTTGCTAGCATTGTGGTGTGTATGTAAGAGCTTGCATACTATCCTGTAACAGCTTTGTCCCTCTTGTGCTCCAGACATGTTTCTTTATATTCTATATTTTAGTCTGCACTGCCAGTGTCCCTTGATTTAAAAACACCAAACCTTTGAGGACAATTTTTTGTTACAGATATGGAGATGTATTTTCAGATGGAACGAGCTGTGCTGTTTCTGTGAGCAGAGCATAGATCTGGGATTCTGAGCCACTCCTTTTTTTTGTTTTCCCCACAAAAATCTGATAGTGTTTGTGTTCCTGGCTCTTTGGAAAGATGGGTTGTACTAATAAACACTGCTATATTGTACCCCTTCTTTGTCTCTTCTAATATAAACCTGGCTTCTGAAATCCCTTTCTTGTCATCCCTTTTCTTAGAAAGCTGAACTGGAGATTTTTGTTAAAATGTTAATTTTATTTCACTGAGGAATTAATTTGAAAATGCTAACTGGAATCGCCATTACAAATTTATTTAGATAGTCCGACTTAAAAAAGAAAACAAAAAAGCTTAGTGTTTAAAGGGAACATTCTTAAGATAAAATTCCACAACACTAGAAATAAAGCAGCTCTGTGTTTTGAGACTGAACTGTATCATACTAGGAAGCAATCAGACTTGTTGGTTGCTTTTTTTTGTTGACTCTTAGGATTTAAGGACAGAATGGCTTCCTGTGGCACCAACATGACTTGCAATAGGCACCTGCTCAGATTTGTTAAATGACTTAATTGAATACATTTGTTCAGTATCTTCCTGTTTTGAAAGGAACAGGGTTAGCCATATAAATACATATATACGTATCTGTACACACACGCATCTGTGTACCTATAGATATGTATATATAAAGTATCTCATTTATTTCCTCTGCAGGCATCTGTGACAAGTGCAAGGTCCTACATCTGCATCAGAGCAATCCGAGGCACAGCTACAGGTTGGGCAAAGAGGAGATTCAGAGCAGCCCTGCGGAGAAGGACTTGGGGGTGGTGGTTGATGGGAAAATTAACATGAGTCAACTGCAGTGTGTGCTTGCAGCCCAGAAAGCCAACCGTATCCTGTGCTGCATCAAAAGGAGTGCGACCAGCAGGTCGAAGGAGGTGATCCTGCTCCTCTGCTCTGCTCTTGTGAGACCTCACCTGGAGTATTGTGTGCAGTTCTGGTGTCCTCAACATAAAAAGGACATGGAGCTGTTGGAACAAGTCCAGGGGAGGGCCACGAGGATGATCAGGGGACTGGAGCATCTCCCATACAAAGACAGGCTGAGAGAGTTGGGGCTGTTCAGCCTGGGGAAGAGAGGGCTGTGTGGAGACCTCATAGCAGCCTTCCAGTATGTGAAGGGGACCTATAGGGATGCTGGGGAGGGACTCTTCATTAGGGACTGTACTGACAAGACAAGGGGTAACGGGTTCAAACTTAAACAGGAGAGGTTTAGATTGGATATAAGGAAGAAATTCTTTCCTGTTAGGGAGGTGAGATGCTGAAATGGATTGCTCAGGGAGGTTGTGAGTGCTCCATCCCTGGCATTGTTCAAGGTCAGGTTGGATGAAGCCTTGGGTGGCACGGTTTAGTGTGAGGTGTCCCTGCTTATGGCAGGGGGGTTGAAAGTAGATGATCTTAATGTCCTTTCCAACCCTAACTGTTCTGTGTGTCTCTGGGTGGGAGGAATGGTTTTTCAGGTGCTGTTCATCCCTATCCCTTGAAAGGTGCTGAAGCATGGTGATGTGAGTGGTGGTGTGCCTGGCTGCCTGCATGAGTTCCTGTTGACAGCTCTGACTGTGGTGAAGATGCTCGTCTCAGCTAGGCTGGGTGGCAGCCCTGTGGTGTGCATGGTCAGTGGTGGTGACAAATGGCACAGGCATTCCCTGGTGGAACGGAGTCATGCACTTTGATGCCTTCTGGAAAGGTTTTGGTGAGGTGAGAGGAGGTGAGGTTTCCTTTTGCTCAGTGATTTGAACTCCTGGGCATTATACCCTGCTGTTCTGCCCCCACCATAGTCCAGGTACCTCAGTGGTGGTGTTACCTAGTGCAAAGTCAAACTAGTTCCTTACCAAATTTTAGTTAAATAATAAAAGTAAGGACTAGTGGAAGAAGGGTTCACAGTTATGGAAAGCAGAGGTGTAGTTGTATGTTTGGTTTCCTGTCTCCAAACCTACCAGGAACAGTAACATTTAGTATTTTCCTGTGTTACTAATTGTGGTGCTTTTAAAAAGGAAATACAAACCAATGCTTTCATTCTTTTCTTCACCCACCTTCTGTTCCAGTTATAAATTGAAGCCTTCTCTGAAAGGGTCTGGCTTTGTGGCTTTCAGAAGGTTTCGGGTCATGGCTAAACGGCAAATGTTTTAAGTTGTCTAAACTTGAAATCTTTCCTGAAAGGTGTGTGTGCTACCTGGTGTAGATAATCTCTTCCATTTGATGGCACTTGGAGGTGTGCTTTCTTCTATTAGAACTTGCGGAAGGTTTAAGGATCACAATGTCAGTGAAAGAGCTTCCCCTGGCCTGAGGGAGTTGTGATTCCTGCCTTCCTGCCTACCCACACACGTACTCTGCTCCAGCATCTTATGCCTTGCATTCCCTTCAAAAGGTAGTAAGTAAGTAATGTGTAAATTGACCTTTTTGTTTTCCTGCCCCAGAAATTTCAAGGGTACAAAAGTGACTTTATTGCTACCTTTCAAGGCTGTAATTTGAGCCCCTCTGAAAGGTGGTCTCCAAGCCAGACCATCTGCAGATGAGATCCCAAATTAGGGAAATCCAGAGCCTGATTATTCTGAGAGGTGTTCAGTGGCATTCTTAGTATGTTTAAGTAAATAGTGTTGGAATGGAGGAAGCCATGAGGTACAGCTATGGTGAGACAGCACTGGGAGGAAGGAAGTCCTGCAGGCAGGCGGCAGGGAGCTAGAGCTCTCCCATGCGCATTACTAGCGTCATGGGCTGCAGCTGCCGCAGGTCCCAGGAGCAGCACACCCCTGTCTGCACTCAGCAAAGCAGCAAGCACTCTGCACTGGAGTTTCCAGCATTGGACTTTCCAGTTGTGGCTCTACACATGAGCAGTGGGTTAGTTAGCACAGTCTTCCACTGCCCACATGCTACTGTAGAAGCTTACTTACTGTAAGGGTTTGGGAGTAATTATTTATATCATAGGGACTCCATACAGCTTTCAAATCTATTTGTTATTTTCAGTCAAAAGCAAAACAGAATATTTGACGGTTAGACCCTGCAACTTTTCTCAGCTGCTGCAGGGCCCTGCGTTCTAAGAGCTCAGTGCATGGGAACAGCTCTGATGATGCTAACTTGCTCAAAAAAAGTCTGCATTAGAGGGTTCAAATAATTACCTGCACCCAGCAAACTTTTTAGTTGCTGCACATGTCACCTTCTGAGAACCAAGCTCACTGTTTTTAAGCACTTAAGTAGTGGTGTTGGAATTCTTACCTCTTATGGTGTTTTTCATTCTGCATATACATGAAACTGCAGAGTCAACACTGTGATTTTTGCGATGTGTGATCACTTCTAGGTGTTTGATTTGTGATGATGTTGGATTGTACATTTCTGAAAATGCAGTTCTTTTTATAGGTGTACAATTGGGGAGCTGTTTTTGCGTTTTTGGACTAATAAATATCACAGTGTTAGCAGATCATTTGTTTAGAAATACAACAAACTGTGCTTTTTCTGAACTGTAGAGCTGTCTCTTTCTAGATGTTTAAATTTAACACCACCTCCACCCAAAACCCCCGGATTGTCTGTTGAAAATAAGCTGCTTGGTGCACGCATATCAGTCATTCTGTGAAATCTCCTGAAATTCAGGTAGAAAAGATGAGGAATTAATCTGTAGTAAACTTATTTACGCCTCAGTGCAGCCCTGAACAGGATAATTGCATGTTACTTTCTTGTGTGTTGCACAAACATCTGTCCTTTATTTATCCCTTCCGTTAAGAGAATTTTAATACAGAGCTACACCTGGAAGTGCTGCTCCAAAGTAAGAATTCACAGCATTTCTTGAAATAACTGAAGTAACAATCAGCTTTAACAGAAAAATATCTGCTTGCCCTGGGTTTTTTCTTCGGGCTAGCAAGCAAGTAATTTATGCAATCTTTAGTTAAAACTATATTTCTCCTGAGTGCATGGAATTGGTTTACTGCACTCTGGGCACAAATCTGTTTCTTGAATAACAGAGGTACATGGCACAGGTGTGAAGTTGCAAGTGCTACATACTGGGACTCCAAAAATACAGGCACATAAAATTTTGGTTTGAATTCTGTTTGTGTGTGTTTCTCTGCATGGTGACTGGAGTTTTACTTTCGGTCTGGTTTTGCATTTGTCATAAGGCTTAAACATCTGTTGCCTTGAGCAGCAGGAGCAGCACAGTGAAAGGGGTTAGCTCACCCACTGCAGGCCTTGGTGGTTTTGCTCTTCAGTGCTCAGTGTAGCTGAGTGTAGCTCTGAGGACAGTTGAGTAACAGGCAGATATTCTTGGCTTAGTGTCTCAGTTGATGTCTGAAAGAAATATTTGTACTTGTGCACATGCATATATATACCTTGGTGTCTGTCTGTGTGCTGGCAATATGTGAACAGTGTGCGTATTCCTTGGAGGAAAAGCACCCTCATTTCTCTCAAGAGGAAAATAATTGAAAGCCAGAAAATTGGCTTGCTGCTTCTGTGTTTTGACATTTGCCAAAACAACCTTAGCCCTTTTCTTTAGGCCAGAACAAAACCGTGTAGGAACACTTTTATAGCCATTTTTTCTTTCAGAAGTACCTTACTTCAGAAGTAAGTCTTCCTTTAAATGTCTCTTGCCAGGATTTCCCTCTCTGTGATTGCCTCCTTCATGGTGAGCTCTGACTTTTGGTGTCAGTGCCCTATTGCCTCACCTCTTCATTACTTTTCTAAAGAGATTCAATTGTAGGGGCATCACCTGCTCCTTGCTTGAGGAGATAAGCTGCCTGGCCACTATGTGAGCAATGCCATTCCCTGTGAGAAGGAGGGCAAAAGAGGTCCAGTGTTGGCATCCCTGAGATACCACAGGATGTGAGGCAGCATGAGTGCAGCTTCAGGGAATGGGCAACCTGCTGTGCTTTGTCTGAACTCGAAGTTGGTGTCTCCTGCTTGAGATACAGAAACATGTGGGTTTTTTTGTTGGTGTGGTTTCTCTTGTTAGCAGACAGGGAGAAAAGTCACTGTAAAGATCAGTCTTTCAGGTGTTCTGCATTGTCCTAAAAAATATACAGTATCCATACTTCTGTTGTTAGCTGACTGCATCTAATCACAGGAGTGGTGATGCTACCATCTCATTGCTCTTGGAATAAGAGAAAAGCATTTTCCCCTCTTCCCTTCACTCCTCCCACCCCATGTCATTTAGTATCTCTTGCTTGCCTGTTGAAGTGTATTTACAGGAAACTTCTGTTTGTGATGTGTGTGCACCTACACACCTGCCTTGGTAAACAGATGTGCTTATCTTACCATTGTTTTTTTGTATTTTTTGAGGAGGACAATTGGGATAGCATTGAAGCAGTAACTTTTATGCTTGTGGGTCTGTAATTCTTACCCTGAAAAAGGTATTCCCTTTCTGAGGATACTGTGCTTGACTCTAGCTTTTCTTATGTTTACTTGTAAGTGTAGTTTCCACTAAGCCTGAGGAGAGAAGAAAAATCACATCTGCTTAATTTGCAGGTCAATCTAAAGTTAAAATGTTCAGAGATGGTAGTCAGTTTGGGTAAGAGCAAGGAGGTTCAGCAGATCCTGTCAACAGTGCACACGCACACAAAATACTCCCAAAATATGGTGGTTAGTAGAAACAGAGATTGGATGAACACTCAGTAGATGAAAGGGTACTGTATCGCATTGTGGTTCTGCAAGTAGTGGTTTTCCAAAGACATGCTGTTTTTTAAAAACACCTGTGTTAGCTCAGAAATAAATTGAGGTTTTGGGGAGTATTTGACCTTGGTTATTTGACAGGTACATCTTTAGAGGTTAGGGGGATTTTTTTTTTCTTGGTTTTTGTTTGTAGTTTGTTTTTTGGTTTTGGTTTGGTTTTTTTCTTTAATGTAGCAGTTGGATGCATATTTTGGAAACAGATGAAGAAGATTTGGAAGAATTAATGTAAGAAAATCATAAGTTCTGTGTAGTCAGTTGAATTGAGAGGCTCTGCGTGGTATGCTTTTCCTGTTTCTTTTCCTCATAAAACAGATAATCCTTTTTTGCTTTTGTGAAGGAATGTTACCATAAAGGAAAATGTTTATTTGAGTATCAGCAGTGTGAAAACTTAGATTTCCCTCTTTGGTTTCCTGATTAGATCTCATTTGAAAACACTACAAATAAAGCAAATCTGTCAGTCCTCAAGAACAAACACCAGCTTCTGTCTTCATCACCCCAAACACTGGTTGCTGCAAGCTCTTTTCTCAGTAATAAGCCTGTTGGCTGTGCGGATGATGTGTTTTTCTGGCTTTTTTTTGCACTGAACAGGTAGCCCCAAATGACGAAGCTGTGGTAACGCTGCTTTGCGAATGGGCTGTGAGCTGTAAAAGGTCTGGTAAGCACAGGGCCATGGCTGTAGCCAAGCTCCTGGAGAAGAGACAAGCAGAAATTGAAGCAGAAGTAAGTTATTTCCACTTCTAGAACAGTGTGAACGGTATGCTTTGAAAGTGAGGTATTTCTAAAGAAACAACACTTTAATCTCTACCCATTATGAGTCAAGTAAGTTTGATGGTATTTGGAGCACTGGGGATTTTTGTCATCAATTTACAGTTTTTAAAATCTAGATAAAATGAAAAAGCCTTCTGTTTAAAGTGAAGAGAAATGGCAACCTACTTCAGACTTGTCTGAAGTGGTTTACTTCTGTGAACTGCTTGCACAAATAAAGCAGTGCCACCATAACTAGAGTCCCTTAAAAAGTGGGTGTGGGTCTGGCCAATGGGGCAGGTCTGTTTCACTGATGACTCTGGGAAGGTTCCACAACTGAGATCTGTTTTGAGGCAAAATTCAAGTGTAACTTGAAATCTTGCAGGCTGTCTGTAGAATTCCTTTGTTTCTAGAGGGGAAATGAAATGTTTCACTGGAGAAGCCGGATGCTATAGTAACATCTTTGATGTAAACTTTTGTCTGTTGTGTGGCAAATGATCCTACTTCAGCTTGCATAAGCTGACACTTCCTGAAACTTCAGTAATACTGAATCTACTCAGCAGTGAGGATCAAACAGTGGCAGCGTGCTCACTGCAGCCTTGTTGCAGCTTTCTGGACCCGTGGTATCCCCCATAGCCAGAGCCCTGCCACCTGGGCCTCCCTTGCATCCATGCAGCACTGGCGGGTGGTTTTTCCTGGATGGGTGTTCTGTTTAGTGGTGTGGTTGTTTTCCTTGCCTCCTTAGAAAAGAGGGTCCTCAGGACAATAGTGTGTGATGTCTGTTCAGCGTGGCTGTGGGTACATACAGATGAGAGCACTCTTGGGAGTGCATCTGTGCAGACAGACAGGCCTACAGACTACCTGAGGTGAAAAAAGACTTTCACTTTCTAAAGCCTTTCTGCTTTGTCTGCTCCTCACCACAACCATTAATTCGGGGGAAGGAGCTTGCTGTATTGTTTCTGCCTCACTTGCACTGGAATCCACTCAAAGCAGAAATGTTTCCCATGTTATTATTATATTTAGTATAACTTACAGAAACAAGAGTTACTTTTTGTGTTCATGTTGGTCCTGGAAGTCCTGTATCTTAAATTTTTGCTTTTATATGAAACCATGTCGTTGCAGATGATGGTACATGTCTCAGATATTCCTTTTCAATAAGTAATCCAAAGTGATTAAATAAAACACCTTAGAAATAACCAAACTAGGTAATGGGAAAAACCTGTCGTTCTAGAACAAGTCTGGATTTTATGAAGAGGTAGGAAACCATCACATGCGTAGTTGCCTCAGATGCAAATTGTGGGAATATTGTATGCATTTGTGTGTAGATACATGCTTTTCTATTTATTTAACTGTGCAGAGATGTGGTGAATCTGAAGTTCTAGATGAAAAGGAATCTCTGTCTTCAGCCTCCTTGACAGGTTCCAGTCTTCCTGTTTTTCAGAATGTCCTGCTAAGGTTTTTAGATACCCAAGCTCCCTCATTATGTGAGTATTAACTATCTTCTATTCCGAAGTAGGTCAGAAGCAACTGGTCTGCTGTGTGGCTGCTGAAGTTACTGTATTGATGTAGTGGGTGTTTCACAGTTTCCATGATTACCCACTCTATTTTCATATGCACGTTTTGTTTTCTTAATCTCTTGCCTTGTTATACAATCTTCCTGTGATTTTTATTCCTTTCTTTTCAAAAAAAATAAAATTGGCAGAAACTATGTTTATTTCTGTTTAAGCTGTAGGAGATTTTGGGAATTTACTTGCATTCTATGCATATATAACATCAAACATTTGCCTCTTTCTGGCACATCCACATCTGAAGTAACTGACTTGGAAATTACACTCAAGTGTTAAAGTCGAAAGCCGTTAGCTGACAAATAGGTGGGTTGAAAAAAAGGATTTTTGTTCATCGTAGCTTCCTCTATGAAATGTCTTTTTTCTAATCAAACCGCCTGATGTTGTAGCTTGTGTTTTTCGTGTCTCAAGTACTGCTAGTTAGTGCATTTTTGTCTCTTTTAAAAGTTTTTTATCTTTTTCTGGGGCCCTTGAGGTAAAGGGGATTTTAAGTGATTTGAAACCTGATACTGGAAACTCTCAACATCCGAAAAAGGAGAAACTTCTTAAAAATTTGTTACAGACTCTTGAGGTATTGGCAGGGCTCTCTTTTCATGCCTGTGGTGACCCTGGTTTTAATAAACCATCCAAACTATTTGTGTTATTTAGGCTTGTGTTTCTTATGTACTTGTTTCAAATGTGCTACTGTCCTTCCCTCAGTAGTTCTTCAAGGCTGAGTAGGGTGAGCAGCTGGGGAACGTTTTCCTTGTTTGAAATCATCTTTGGTGTTTTCAAGGACTGGACAAGCTTTGTGGTATTCTATTGTTTTTACGGTGGTTGAGCTTCTGTGTCTCCACAAATGAAAAGCATGTGACTGCTATATTTTGAAGGAGGGCAAGGTGGCCTGTTCTGCAGGTGTGTGTTTTACAATGCTTCTCCATGCCACACACCTTACTTTTGGGGGTGTATCATGGTGGGCAGCTTTGGATTAGTGGGACCTGTATGCCACACAGGAGAGTTCTGACCCTGGCTCAGTGTGCTCTTGGGGCTTATTGCTGCAGCTACTGTGTTGCACTGTGATGAGGGTTTCTAAATAAAAATAGTGTTATATATTGAACTAATTCAGACTTGTAAAGCATAATTTGCTTTTCAATAAATATTGATTATTCGGATTTGGTAATTCTGTAGCTGGAGATTTTGTTGCCCAATAGAGCTGGCGTAGTATAAAGCTATTTGCTGTTAACTGCAGTGTTGAAACCCTTCTGTGAAATAGAACAAGTGAAATTAAATACAGCCAAATGACAAATGAAAACTTAGTAACAAAATCTTATATATTGTGTTTCTCTAGGTTTTGCTTTGGCACTGGCAAAATAACATGCATTTATTTTTATGAACTTTTTCCTGATGTGCATGAGTATGTTTATTAGATAAAATACACTACGCTTTCAAGCATTAATAAAATACTGCTTTTAAATCTCAGAGGCCTGGCATGTGGAAGTCTTGAGTTCTCTGAAAATATTCTTAAAGGTGTTCTGTTATGAATACAAAAGTACTATAGATAAAACAGTCTCACTTGCTATAGTAATATAATTTGGGAGGGAAGGATAACTGTTAGGTAGTCTGTTATAATCCAAAGCTTCAGATTCAGTTTTTCCTCACACAAGGAATGTCCTCTCCCTCTTTTTAATTTTTAGAACTATTTGAACATTATACCTAACTGCTGATACATACCCCCCTCCCCCCCAAGATGTCTGTGCTACAGGATACTCTGGAATCTACTGCTGCTTGAGGTCTGCCCCCTTTCTGGAGCTGATAGCAAAGCAAAACCATGCAAGTTAGGATATGGTTTATTCAGTGGAGACAAAGAAACCTCTGCAGGTTGCCTGAGTCTTACATTTTTAGCAGGCCTTAAAATTGATTTGTAGGGGCTTGCAGTTTGCATAGTTGGAACCCAAATATTTGTAAGTTGAAAACTGTGGTCTAACTTTTTTTTCTTTTTTTTTGGGTAGCTGACCCAAATAGCGACCATGAGAAGACCGAGTTTGTGAATTTGGTGCTGCTTTTTTCTGAATTCACTCGGCATGATGTTTTCTCCCATGATGCTTACATGTGCACTTTAATATCACGTGGAGACTTGTCAATCACTGCAACTACTAGGCCACGTTCACCAAATGGGGAAACTGTGGATGAACACTATTCTAAGGATCATGATGTGAAACTGGAGGTAACAGTTCATGCTCTTTCTCCCATGTTTGGTTCCTTAAACTTAGATTTTCACTGAATCATTAGTATTTCAGATATGAGATACTAAGTTTTTTGATCTGTGTCTCCTTGTCTCTTTCTCTCTCTTTGAGAAGAGTGATTCATTAGCTTAATTCTTGCATATATCTGTAAATATTACTGTTGTGCTGCAAATACACTGAACTGAGAGCTGTCTAGTGACCTGAATAACTTGGGACAAAGAAAAAGGCACAATGTAGACTTCATTTGCAGGTATGCTTCAATGCAGAGAAGGGAGAGCTTTAAGCAGGAGGAGTCTGTGAGGAGCATGGAGTAAGCCCACATCCTCTGTGTAGTGTGGAGTGTACGGCACAGTACAGGCATAAGCGATGCACAGCCTGGTAGTCTGCTCACAGATGATCAGGAGTCTGTGTGCCACACAGCCACCAATTGAAGACTGGGAAGCCAGACCTCCTGACTTGTATGTGTGCAGTTCAGGGGCAATCCTGAGTCTTCCATCAGATGAGCAGTTTGTAACCTTTTCTAAAACTACTGCAAGAGGAGGGCAATTTTAAACTTGGGCTACAAACCACGTTTGTTCTCATGTGATGAGATGTAGCCTGCTGTTCTGCTGCACAGTCCAAGTAGTGCCTGTAGGAAGCAAAAGCATCGTTTTACATGTCTTTTTAATTTCTTTTGTGTATTTCTTCCATTACTGTCATGACCAAATTTACCCTGAAATATAGGAGTTTCTACAAGTTGCTTTTCATGGTACAACAAAGCAGGAAGTAAATCTTGGGAGAGTACAAGAGTCATCTTCCTGTTCTGTAGGTGTTCCTGGAGGGACAGAATTGCTCATGGGGGTGTCCAGTAAAGTTTTGCTTCCTCCTTTGGCTCATGCCATATTCTATGCTTTTGTGGATTTAGGAATTAAGGCTTGTCATAAAGATTTAAAAGTCAGTGTTTGAAACCATCTAGCCATTAATACTTTTTCCTTAATTCTTATATAGGTGGAGTGCTTGAGTTTACCTGAGATCAGTTAAAAGGGTCTTCAGTAAAATGTGACTGATACTTATTTTTCTCTCTGGCAATTACTAGGATCATAGTATTATGGAACATATGGGCATTGATTCAGGAACCGCTAGTATTTTTGATGATGTAGACAAGAGTGACTTTAAGGCAGATTTTGGTTCGGAATTTCCAGTAGGTTTAACTTCTTTTTTTCTGCATGCCTTTGATGCCTGTGCCTGCTGCTTGCTGGTGCCACTCAATGTCTTGCCATGCCCCTAGTACTGCCTGGTGGCTCCACTGACAACCATATCTTTCAGCACCCAGTCTCTTCTGTCTTCTGTGTTGGTGCATTGCCTCCTTTCTCTCATATCTGCTGTATGACAGCTTACTGCTCTCCTGTGCTTCCCCTAGTTGTCCATCTGCACACACGCATGCACAACGTACTCCCTCCTTCCCTTCTTCCCTTTACCCTCAGCATATCCAAAGTGCTCTGTATTATTGCTAAACATGAATAAATATGCAAAACTACCACCTTCTGTGACACTGAGGAGCTCCATTGATACTGTTTGCTTCTCAAGTGACAGTTCTATGTTTTGACTGTGTCTCTCCCTTTCTTTTTCCTCACTAATAGCCTGATTCTGCATTACTTTTGAATCTCCTAGTCTCCTAGTCCTCATTCTGCATCTGCATGGACTCCTATGCCCAGACCTTTCAGTACAATCCACTTGCAGGATATTGGGACCCCTGTATCTGTCACAGCAGTGCTTTCAAGCATTATCTATGCCAGCTGACAGTGTGTTGTGTTACCTTTCACTTCATCCTTTTCATTGTTTTCCTTCAGTCACTGGAATAGATCATCGCTGCTTCTGTATCACAGCAGCATGAGAAGCATGGAGATTGCTAGTTTAAAACTCTTCTAATAGCAATGGAGATATGCAGAGAGATATAATGTGTATATGTATCATAAATTTCAGGCTTGATTACAACTGCCCCTTGTTTTGTCTATCCTTGAAAAACCTCAGATGTTTAAAAAGTGATTGTATGCAAGAACAGAATCGTATCTCTGAATGCAGTTGCTTAATTTTGAAAGCTAGAGGTTATACTTACCTTAAACATTTGTTTTACATGACTTAGATTTTTTCTCCGATGCCTGGGGAGTCTTGTGAGAATGTGAACTCTTCCTTAGACAGAAGAATTTCAGTTACCAGTGAGAAATCAGTCAAGAGAGAAAGGCTGAGAGAACTGATTTTCCCATCCAATTATGACCTCTTTCGGCATTTGCAATATGCAACACATTTCCCTATACCTCTGGTGAGTTATCTGTGTACTTGTGCGTGTAATGGTACTGGCTGGTGTGACAGCAAAGCATTCAATGAAAGAAAGGCTCACTGACTGAAGAGAACTGGGATGTGTGGTCCCTGTCCAGGGGCTCCTGGCCAGCTTGTGTGGTGCTATTACTGCTAGCATGCATGTGCTATGCACTGTGGGACAAAAGGTTAGCTGGATGAATGCAGAAGAGGTGTAATACTGTGTGATGACTTACTTGGGTTAAGGAGACCAGCAGCACAATAAAAATGCCTTGTTCTGGGGTGTAATAAAAGTTTGCTGAACAGAAAAATTAGTATTGTAGTTGGACTGATGATTGAATAGCAAAATAGATGGAAAAAAAACAGTTCTGAAATATATGGGACAGAACAGTGTTATTTTCTTCCACCCACTCTGCACTGTTTCTAGCATGGATTTTTGGCTGCTGCTGTGGTGTTTGTCTGTAGGCTCATGGGAACTGAAGAAAACCCCATGAATAACATTCCAGATCCCAAACCTTCAGTCAGATGGCTTCTCGAGTTTTCCACTGTGCAGGAAAGAGGGCCCACATACTGAACAAGATTTGAACTGGAATGTATCTAACTGAGAATTATTATTGTTGTTGTTGTTATTATCATCATCATTATTACTTATTATTATTATTTTTAACCACAATAATAACTTTTTAACAATATTAAATCCTTTTAATATGGGAAGTGTCATGTGAGAGTACAGTGTGATAACCACGGTTTTGTTTACTTTAAATTTCTTACACCACAAAGTTTGGGTTCTGATTTATTGCATGTGAATTGTTGGTAGAATGTTGAATGAGCTATTTCTGTTTTGGAGAGTTTGGATGCTTGCTTGAAGTTTGATTCATATTTTGCCCATTTTAAGGATTAGGAAAAAAGATAACTTGATTTGGGTTTGTTCCTGAAATATTTTTGATTTATGGATGAAGCTAATCCAGGTAGCTGGATTTTGCCCATGCAAATGGATTTTAAAATTTTGTTTATTCTGTATGGGCATTATTAGTGGAAGTAATTGTCAATTAGAATATTAATAAAGTTAGTTGCTGTTTCTTACATTTTTATAAAAAAACAAGGAGAGAGAACATACTGGATATTTACACTTTTTATATTAATTTTTAAAATTTCCTTGACTTTTCTGCAGTAACATGTTATTTGCTTTCTTCATATTCATTGAAGCAGCAGCAAGGAAAAGCAATGCAACTTGGCAATAAGAAATTTATTTATAAACACTGCAGATATGACATATGCAGATACAACAACTTTCAGTCAGTGCAGTTTAAAATCACTTTCTGGAGTAAATAATGCCCTTTAAAATGCTTTTGGGTTAAGTATATATATATGAAAACTTTGCAGCTGAAGAACTGCTTTAAATTAATCTCTTCATTTGATTGCATCAAGTTGGTTAATATAGTAACTATACAATAGAGAAGGTGAGCTCAGGTGTCTACCATAAATAATTACAAGGTACGTTTGAATTTGTCTGATTTCCTATGTTCTTAAGTGTTGCTGATCCCTGGAAGGGCATCACTGGCACCTTGAACTGTTTCTGAAGGGCTTTATTGAGGTTCTGTTAGTCCAGACCTGCTGTGTGAATGTATAATAATGAAGTGGTGGGTATGGTTCAAGTCTTTTCCTTCTGCTTGGGCTCATGTTTCAGCAGGGATGTCATTTCCGCTCGTAGCCACCTTGGCTGTTTGTTCAGTTTGATCTGAACACTCCTCTGATGTATTTTAGAATTGGTACTTTTGCATCTGCCGCTCACTTCTGTGTTGTACCTCTTCATCTGTGAAATCCTGTGTCTCTTTAGGTGTGGAAAAAGTTTCAGTGAATTTCAGTCTGAATGATTTGGAAAGATGGTAATACAGAATAGGGTCAAAACAGAGGTTTGATATGGCAAACAGCAAGGTAGATTCTTTAGCTTTAAAGAGAGCTTGTTTCAGAGAGCAGCTGGTATTGGTATTGCTTTGGCTCAAAGTATAGGGGATACGAACAATGTGGTATGGCACAAAACATAGCAGGTAGCCTGCAGTTACCAGCAGTATGTTGATGAGAGCTTTTTTCACGTTTGCATAACTCTCACTGTATTTGTTCCGGTAGAGCTGTCGAACAACAAGGAAATTGGAAATTAGTATCACAGCTGAAAAATTCAGGAATATTGCTGTGCATATGAAATTAGTAAACACGTGCCAGTCTCTTCCAAATTTTGTTTTAAAATCAATGCATCCTGCACCAGGTTGTTCTTCAATGGTTTTTATTGGAATAGCCATGTTAGGTACTGTTATAAGGAGAACCATTGTCCATACGACTGCAGACAACATCTTGGCAAATCCAGGCTCCTGAATTCGGTATATCTTACAACTGTGCATTAGCTGAAGACAACGGTCCATGCTCACAAATCCCAGAAATATAATAGATAAATACATGTTCAGGTAGATGAAACAGGCTGTAACTTGACAGTGGAATATTCTCAGTTTCCAGGACGCAACTCCTAGGTCAACAATAATCTTTACTGGCAATGCCAAAGTCAACAAAAAATCTGCTGTTAAGAGGTTAATTAAGTAGATGCTCATACACTTCTGTTTCTGATTTTTTTGTGTGAATGCCCATAGTGCAAAACAGCTTCCAATAAATCCCATAAGAAAAATCAAGTAGTAAAAATAGGTAAAAGGTTCCATTTCTTCAACAATGTGGCATTGTGAAACATTGCTTGACATTGTAAACTTGTGCGAGTTGGTTTTGCCCCTATTGGATCTCAAGAACCTACAAAGAGAACCAAGACAATGTCAATGACATCAGCTTTTCCTGAGAATCAGTAGTTATTCTCTGGGAATTTTGTTTGATTAATTTAATGGGAAAAAAAAATGCAATTTAGAAGAAATATTTTTCTCTCTCTTCATGCTGCTTCACAGATATTCCAGAGGCCTTTGCTCTTGAAAAGTTTAGAAACATGTTAGGGTTTGTTCATGAAAGCATACAGACTACTAGAGTAGTCTTTCTGAGTGGGTGTTCAGTTCAGTATGTTTGGTTCAACAGTGCCCTTCTCTCCTTCCCCTCCTCCAACCAAACCACCAAAATAAAAGCTTGAATCTGTTTAAGATTAAGCATTTGGTTAATAATGGTCATACTAAAAGTTAAGAACTTTTGAACAATTAAAACTAGGGTTAAAAAAGGGTAAGGTTTGTCGCAGGCTTGTCCTATAAAAAAGTACTTGGATTTTTGAAGTTAGTGCACTGTCAAGCCAATATATGGATACGTCAGATAGATGAGCAAATAGTTCTAATCAGTCCCAAGTTTCGCAAATTGCACTCTCTTCCTATTTGAACAGAGGATAAATTAATTGTTTATTTTTAGGAAGTCTTTAAAAAAATGGCACTTTTTGAAAGAAGCAGCTGTTAAATAATTTTGCTCAGTTCTTTTTAGGCATCACTAGAAATTATAGGGAAGAAAAGTAAAAAATTTGGTCCTATTTTATTAAATATACTACTCCATGACTGAGGGGTTTTTTTGGTTTGTTTGCTACACTGTCAGGCTGCCATGTGGAATGTCTGTGGGAAAGGAGGCATGGCACATTCATTAGAAGTTCTTGAATGAAAAACAGTGCATTTATCTCTTGCATAGCATCAGGCTGCAACAGTTTTTTATTTCATTATATTGTTCCTAATTTCAGTACATGGTATAAGAGAACTGCATATGCACATTTATTTTCTGCTGTAAAATATATATCCAGATGTGAATGATTTGTAAACCAAAATGATTGCAGATACTCCAGTGCTGTAAAATGGGGGACAAAACAGTTTGTTTCTTGCAGATGGCTTTCCACAGGTTGTCTCTGTTGTCCTGAAAACATGCAAGAGTTGAATTAATCCTGGGTCTGTGCAGTGTAGGTGAGGAGCAGGCAGCACTGCTGGTGCTGGGAGCTAGCTGCTGTTGTCCAAGGCAGTGGGAGCTTCCTGCACTGTGTCACATTGCAGCTCTGCTCGTCCTTCATGGGGTGAAGAGGCAGCCCAGCAAACTGAGCTCTGAAATCCTGCTGGAACTGGGGCCTCCGAGGATAGAGTGGGACCACAGCCAAGTGACACTGACTACAGGCAGAGCATGGGCTGTCTTGCTAAATACCTGAGCCTGACTCTATACAGTTGTCATGGTTAGTATTTCAGGCTGTATATTTATGCAGATCTAGGAAGGCTGGAACAGACAAAGACTAAAAACACGTACCTGTCTTAGTAGTCTTTGGGGTCTTCTGAGCATTAGCCTGCAAAGGTCTGATGTCACTTGGAGACTGCTCTCACAGTCCAGTAGAGTGTTAATCTTTTCTTCTGGCTGTGTCTGGTGTTTTTAAGATGTGTCTGTGGTTTCTAAATATGCTGATTGACGCAGTTAAAACCAGCATTCAAATAATGTGGAAGTTACCTAAAAGAGATGTGTCAGAAAAATGTGAGTGTTCACGGAACAGCCCAGAGAGACCGCTTTTCCTGTTTCTCAAGCAGGAGGTGGTGGTGGGGTGCAAGGCATACTGAGGGCAGTGCCTGCTGCACACTTTACCTGTGTCCTGCAGCTGGGAGCTGCTGCTTGGGCATGCAGTGCTGGGCAAGATGGAGGGGGGAGTGATGGGGTGGCTGTGAAAGAGCTCGGTTATGCATGGTAATGTGGCTGGTAGCATGTATTACTATAGCATGGGTTATTATGAGTCAGAATATGTTTTTGTGGAGGGAAAGTGGTCAGCGTTGCTTGACCTGTCCAAATTGGAGAGCTGATGGGAATGGTTGACTGATACCAAGCAGACCAGAAAATAGTGCAGGTTTCACTCCCTCCTGCTAGCCTCAAGCCTGAAGGTTTAGGTGTTTATCATGTTTTCACAGATGTAAGGGTGATAAGACATGGATGGTTTATAAGCTCCAGCACATGGACTTTTCATGTAGTTCCTAAAGCTTCAACAGGTTAGTCCCAGATTCCTGACCTGGAGCTGTGGATGTGTGACATCACAGTGGTAGGTTTTTTGCTTTTAGTTTTTAAAAGTCTGAAATTCTGTTCACCCCTATGTCTTTAAATTTAAAATCTATCTGCAGTCAGGATTTTGCAGTGTAAAATTGTAATATTCCTGCATGAAATTCCAGCTTTTGGAAATTTCATGAGTGTGTTTTCTAGGCTTGTAACCTAATTTGCATATTTAAAAGCACACAGGGATTGTACAGAGAGCAATTAAAATTCTGAACCGTGGGACATTTGCCAAGCACTATTAAAAATAAAAATTACACATTACAGGTACAGGGGAAATAATTACAATTAAGCTAGTTTTATTTATTTATTTATTTATTGGTAAACCAGGAGAAAATGCCTAGCATGAGGCTAGGGGTTGAGGTACCGACCGCGATACTGAAACCACTGAATGTTACCACTTGGTCGTAGCTGAGAATCCACAGGAATTTACAAGCCATGTATCAGAGTGTTATGAGGAAACAAGTTAACAATGTCTGGTTTTATGTTTAGTCAGAAGCTTAAAGTTCAGACCATATTTGTCAAATGTTTGCAAATCTTGATAATCTGGAATGATCCTGTGTTTGATTTTGAGACTGCTTTTCTTTGGTGTTATGCTCATCATGCAAAACTGATCTTGCCATACTTGTGTTTTTGTTAGTTTTTTGTTGGGTTTCTTTGTTGGTTTTTTTTTGTCAGGTTCTGTTTTTTTTTTTTTTTAAATAAAACCCAACCAACCAACCAAGACCCTTGAAATGTAGCATCCAGTCAGTTTTTTTCTGTGTGTGGCTTCCCTTTTCTGTGGAGTCAGTTTAAAGCTCAGAAAGCTTTCCCAGGTCTAAAAAGACCAAATGATGTTTAGGGAAACATTTACTGAAAAATGGTCTCTGCTTCCTGCAGAACTGTTTCAGGAAGAGAAGAAACAAGAGAACATGAGTCTACTGAGCTGTATCTGGGTTTTGTTGCAGTTCAGTGTCATCCTCTTCCCCAGTCTATGGCTAATTCTTAAAAGGCCGTTTTAGTTCATAAATTACAGATGCAGATGGTAGATCTTGCTGTAGTTAAGGTTGCTGTGCACTTCTTGTCATAAAGCTCTATTTTTGGTTGTTTAGATTTTGCTGATTTTTTTTAATTTGAATTTTTCCATGATGCCTGGCTGCTGTGGCTGACTCCTGGGATTGGCGGTGGTGCGAGGGAGGGAAGGGGTGTAGATATGGGTGGGAATTTCACCAGAATGATTAGATAATTTCTGAGTACAAAACTGGGGAAAAACACTGTCTAAACTGTAAGATGCTTTCCCCCTTAAATCTGATGAGCCTTGTGTTTTGAAGTGTACGCACCACAGATATGTGTGGGTGCTCCTTGTGTTGGGATCACTTCTGATACCTCTCCACATTTTGCATATTCATTTGGAGAAAGGATTCACATCCAGAAAGTTTCCAGAGGTTTTCCAGAGCTCTGCTGTTAGTAGGCTTTAACTTTTTTATCTTACAAGCACCCTCCACTGCAGATGTGACTGAGCCAAGTGACCACTGCAGGGTCAGAGTGGGGAGCAGTGCCCTGGGAAGGGGGAGCCCTGGACTCTGGTGTTGCAGAGAAGAGTGAGCTAGGATTCGCTCCTGAAGGAGCTTCAGGCAAGGTTACCCTTGGGGGCTTCAGGGGAGCTGGGAGAACAGGAAGGGCTTGAGAGTGACCAGTATGAATGTACCTCAGGGTCCTTGTGGGTTCTCCTCACCTGGGGTTTGCCTCGCAGAGGCTGAAATGTTGTGTCTCACCATTATGTGTGGGGAGTGCTGAGGGGCTGTGTGGGACAATGCTGCCCAGGTAAGGAAGAGTGGATGTCCGCCCAGATGGGCTTGTGTCCTTGTGTCAGTTTTTCTCCTTCTTAGTAGCTGATGCAGAAAAATTGACTACTACTGCTAAACCCAGGACAGCTTGCTTGCTAGGGATGAACACTGATGGCAGGACATCGGGCATGTGTTTAGGGCATGCTAGTGCTCAGCTTGGCTGGGGTTTCCTCCAGGAGATGCCACCTTCTGTTTTCTGCTTCCTTTCAGCAGATTGCCTCAGAGTCTACTTAAGGCTCCTCAGATAAGGATCCTGTGGTTCTTATTTGAGATTAAAGTTAATTAAATTGCATTATAAGGGGTGGAATTAAGTTTATAAGGACAACTTAAATTTTGGATTGGATAAACAATTCCAAGTGTAATTAAAATACATTAATTCTTATTTCTGCACCTGCCAGGTGGGTGCAGCTAATGGCAAGGGTATGTCACCAGGCCCCAGTTTTCATTGTGTGGTCTTTATCTTCAGTACTGGAGAATATTAAATGTCAACAAGCACTGGCCAGGCTTGGATGTTCAAGGCTCTGTGTGATCTCCTCTCTTCAAATGAGCAAAATATGTAACAACCTGTTAATCCATCTTTTAAAAAGCTAATGTTTGAGTTTATATCAGTCATCACCTGTGTGTTTTAATTCAGGAAGGCTGTCAAGTATGGAATTTAATGATTCCTTTATATAAATTTTTTGAGCCTACTTTCCTGTGCAGTTACAAAAGTAGGGCTTACTGGCACACTGTGCCTGCATGGACTTTCTCTGTCAGCATCGGGTGCAGTGGAAGAAAACTGAGAAATTTCACTCACACTTAGGTGGAGGAAGGGAACCGTAAGCTTCCCATGGCATGGGTCAGTGCTGCGGGAGCAGAAGCATCCCTCCCGCTGCGTGCTTCCTCCACCACTTGGCATGTAGCCGCCTTAGAGCAGGATGGGGCCGCCTGCCGGAGGGCGTGGAGCCCTGCACCCCGGGCTGGAGTGGGGTGAGCCCCGGCGGCGGTTCCTCCTCCCGGCCACCCAGCGGCGTGCTCAGGAGTCAGCTGTGGCGGCTACATTGGAGGACGTGTGGGGGTGAATTACTTTCGGGAGGGATAGTTCTCTGCCAGGCTGCGCTCTGAATAAATGTGCTGTTAAATGCACCAAAAGTTTGGGATTTGATTCTGAGTTTGAGTTTGGATTTCCTTGGTGTGTGTTTATGTGCCTGTACAAGGCAAACAGGTGCACATGCGATTCTGCACTCGATGGGTGATAGAGAGCTGATGGGAAACCCTGGTTTTACCATGATTTGTAGCATTTTTGTGGTGGTAGGCAGGAAAAAAAACAACAAAACAAGCAAACAAAAAAAACCCAAAAAGCATTTGCGAACAGTTAGTTTGCTTTCACTTTATATTAAATTGAGAGAGAAGCATTCATAATTGACATCAGAGGTACAGTAATGAGCAGATCATACAAATTAGCCCCAAGAGAGTTTTCCTCTCTTTCTGTGTCACAGTTACTGTTTCAGTGTTGAGGCATGTCTGGGAGGAGGAATGTTTGAGTAGTGTCTTTGCTACCCTTTATTCACATAACTAAGAAGTTATTTTTCCATGTACAAACTAGGAAGTCTAGTATTTTACTGCTATTCATGGTTTTCACAAAAAGATGAAAATTTTTTATCCCATTGTAATGTCTACATTGTAAGTGAAAACTGGGAGTGATCTTGGCACAGAGTAGTTAGGAATTCTGAGCAGAAATAGCTATTTCTGATGAAGAAAAACTGCTTAATATATTTATTTTTACAGTGTAAGGAGGTAAGATGTGTTCAGCATGGCCTGTCACTGAGCCTGTTGGGGAGAGGAGGATCTGCTCTGCACACAACCCTGTATGAACTCCAGGTACTATGGGTAGACAGCCATGTCCTGGGAATTAGTGTCTTCAGCAGCCAGCGGTGCACACTGCCTGCTGTCAGATAGTGAGTAGCTCCTTAGCCTGCCCTGTTTCCTTCCATCAATTATCAATACCTAGTTTTAATTGCTTGAACAATGTTTTACAGATAAGCAGTTCCCTGAAGTGATGATTATTAGGCATGCTAATGAAGATTGCTCATACAAATAATAAAGGACTTAAAAGGCTGAGATGGGAGAATATGTGTCAGGGTGTTAGCAGAGGGGAAACTAGCTCTCCTGTCTCTTCTGTGCTAAAGTTAGCAAGTATAAGGAGTGCTCTCCTCTTATGCCTGCTGGTTGTAACTGTGTGGCCTTGTGAAGTAAAGTGGCATCTGCCCCCTCTTCAGTAAACTGGGGTTTTTTTTACAACAGAGACCACATTTTGAGATGACATCCTGCAAAATTAAACTGTGTTAGGAGTCTTTTGCCAATTTTTAAACAACCAGGGTATTTTTATATGTTGAGGCAGTTGTGGAGTGAGCTTTCTGTTCTGAAATAATAGTGTTTGAATGAAGGTTTTCCATTTGCTAGGTTTAGCTCTTTTATCGAAAAGTTACTATGCTGTATCACTGGCACAGAAAATGGTTCATTTTGCAGCCTTACACCATAATATTAACTTCTATAATGCATTGCATGGTAACTGCAGCATTGATGTTTTTGCAGTGTTATTATGAGCTGGCTTCTGGGTAGGGGGCTGTGTGATAGCTATTGCTAAAGAATAGGGTAGGTTTATGAGGTGATAAAATAGTGTAAAATGTGAGACATTCATGAGCTTTTTGGAGCAGATTTATGCCACCCTACCTGGCTGCCATGTCAAGGTTTTGAACAGTAAAATAAGGTCTCCTCACAAAGGGATGACCAGAAACATTATCAGGATTCGTGAAGTGTGTAAACATGACAACTTACATGCAAATGTGTGTGTTTGATGTCTCTGTAACCTGTCATGCAGGCTGGTCCTTCCCAGCAGCATCGTGTCTTTGCAAGAGATTCCAGGTCCAGCAGAATAACTTCACTTTCCAAAGAATAAACAGATCAAACCCAGCTTCTTGTTCCAGCGGTGTCATGGAGGGAGTCATGAGTAAGCCAGGAGGATGAGCTGCATTTGGGGACTGGGTTGCTGTTGAAAGGAAACCCTGTGTAGCTGTGGGTCACTCATAACTTTCATTGCAAGGCTTTTAGGGAAGTTCCTCTAGGTGGTATGTTGACAACGCAAGAGCTTAGTGCAACCACAGGACTTCTGAGTGTCTGAGGAGCTGGAGAGGTTTATCTGAGGCATGACGTGCTGAAAAAGGTGTGGGAGAATTAACTTACCAGTACAGGAAAAACCCTGTGCCTGTTACTTTGCTGTATGAACTGGGGTGCAAAAGTAAGAGCAAGGTTGGGGAAATGAAGCACAAGTTTGGTTTAATAATGGTGTTGTTTGAAACTTGTCACACACAGGGTGGCAGATTGCAGTAGGGCTGGGGTCGCAGAAGTGTTTTCTGACCAGTGAAACTATTGGAAGAAGATTTTTTTCCAAAGTGAGCCAAAGCTAGAAGTTTAGTGTCACTTTTGAAAAACAGTGCTGGTCAGCATCCGTACCTCTGGTTGCCTGCATGTAGGATTTTGTCGTTCTAGTATCAGTAATCTGGTGGAATGAGGAGACAATTCTACAATGTAAATATTGTTTTCGAGGCTTGCAAAGTAGTTAAAAAGTCATACAAATATACATTGTGGAAGGGTTTTCATGTGCTTTCACAGCCACAATTATTTAGATTTATGCAGGCAAATACCAAGCCATGCCATGTAAGGAGCTAAATGTTTTTGCCATAAATGACGATCTCCCACAAAACAACAGATTCCCTTCCCGAACAGGCTGTTTCCCTTTCTTGCAGGAAGAGCCTGTGAAGTCTCAGTTTGACAAGAGTTGGGGAGCTCTGAAACAAACATATAAATAATCTTTTATGTATTTTCTTTAAAAAGCACAACAGACAGCACCCTTCCCCTGCAGTCCCTATGGGCTGGTTTGGGCTTAGGATCCCCCAGCCCTGTGGTCAGGTGAACCCTGGTGTTGGGTGCTGGTCTGGGGTGGGACCACTCTTCAGAAAGCAGGAAATAAGTGGAGGTAAATACATTCTGCAAAGGTGTGTTTAAACGCCACAGAGCTGTCCAGTCCTTTGGCTGGAATGTAATCCAGTGTGGTGGTAGAATTCTGTTAACTGCAGATTGGTGGTCTCAGACCGAGAGAAGTTATACACAGCCTTGGAGAAGGTTCAGACATTGTATGTTTAAAGATCTTTCACCCTGAGGGATTATCTATTAAGACTAAAATGAAACACAGTGACAGAAAGGTGAAGCACACATTATCTCTGTTTTCTGTTTATGTGTCTTCTTTCTTAAATAAAATGAAAGCATTCAGCTTCCAGAGCCACAGCCTGAAAGCTTCTGTAGATACTTTATGCACGAGTGTTTTTTCTCTGTACAGTGATAAAATCAATTATAAAAAAAAAAAGTAGCTGAACTGAAAACTACAGTTAAAAAAGAGGTTATATGTATATAGAGAGGTTGGTGGCACTCAGCTGTTACCTTTGTACAGAGAGAAATGGTTTATCATCATGCCAAAAGCATGAGAAAATGAATGAATCATTCTTTCTGGATATAAATATACTTCAGAGTTTCTAGACAGCTGTGCGTGTGGGCTTTGAGTGTCCTTGCCTCCTCTTGCAGCAACAGTAAGGGAATTACTGAAATCTCAGTTAGTTTGGTATGGACATTTTTGGTGTATGCCATGTTATTTCAGGAAAGTCCTTAGGAATATGGTACACTGTAACAGTATTTAGTTTACAGGAGGCTTCTCTTTAAACACTTGCTCATATTCAGTATCACATTTTATAGAAATGCTCTGACATTTAGTGGCCAAGGGTGACAGTCATGTTTAATTTTTAATTTTATAGAAAGTTTCCATTAAAACAACCTATATATAAGCCTATACATATACATCTACTTTAATTTTTCCAATGGTTTTTCAGGCTTAGTGCAGATCTTTGAGGATTTGATGTGTATTTTTTTACTTCCCCCTCCCACCCCCCTTCCCCAAATTGTTGGAATTAAGCCCTTCCAAAAACTGCACATTGCCTTCAACTGTTTGTTTTATGACCTGGTAAATAGAGGAGAGTACTTCCCCTCAGGGTCTCCGTCCTATTTTATGGACTGGTGCAGAGTCTTATGCTGAACTCCCTTGGAAGGATGCTCATTCAAGGGGGTCTGTGCCAGGTGAGATCAGCTATTCCTGGGTCCTTCAAGCTGGTTTGTTGATCATGATGTGTGTTGTACCTGGCTTCTTGAGAAGGAATCACAAAGCAGTCTGATTACTGGGTCTATTGGAGAACCCTTCCAGTGAACTGTGGTCTGGCGCTCTAGAGTGTTCTTCAGTTACTCCTCTCTTTTTGTTTGAGATCCGGATAGGTCATGTCATACCATAATGCAGTTGTAGCATTGGCTGAAATAGCATGTAGTGAATATAATTGCAACGTACAGTAATGTTTTTATACAGGGAAAAAACAGTTGGCATTTTATTTTGAAACCTTGTTTCTATTTTCTTGCTGGTTCTTATCTGTTTAGTTTCTTTGAGACATTTGCATTTTTGAATAACTTTCTAAAACATGCATTATTTTAATGATCTGAACCTACATGATGTTTATACTATCCTGAAGTGTATTTGATCTTTTGCATTTAGAGATTTCAACCTCACTTGAAGTTTTTAGCTTGAGATGCAGTTTTTGATACAGCTTTTCTTTGAAGGGTAAGCAGAGGAAAAAATAAATAATGGGATCAAGGCACACATTTGCAGCAGACAGAACAAGAGTAAATTCCTTTGCATAGAACAGATTTTTTTTTGACTGGCAGTTGAATTGTGAGCTAGTTTGACTTAGAGTATATGGTATTCTGCAGAGATGATAGGGTACAAAGCAAATGACAAATACAAACATGATACTGAATATATTACGGCTAGTTTTTCTTTTGGACACATCTGAGTTCCTTCTGAATTTTTTATAAGAGCTATATATTTTTTTTGATATAGAAGTGTAAAAAATGATTAGCAGAAGAAAAACAATCCAGAAAATTACAGTGCAAATATAACTTGATGCTTTGTGCCACTGTCTGCCAAGCTCGCTTTTAAGACCTATACATTTTCTGGAATAATTTTCTTTCGTGATTTCATTAGTTAAAATCATATTTGGAAGCGATATAAGCATTAACAATAACCATATGATTATAGAGACCACCTTACTGTAGTTAACTGTGAGAACAAAGGAGGTGAATAAAGGCTTTACAATTTTGTAGTATCTGTCAAAACCAATGAGGCCAAAAAATGTTATCCCAATATACATGTTTGTGTAAAAAACAACAGCAGAGTATCTGCACACAAACATGTTGAGCTGTGGAGGTGCAATTTCTGAATCGGCAAGAATTTTGAAAGGAAATGTCAAGCTCATTAGAAGATCAGCAACAACAATGTTTTTGAGATAAACAATAAAACTCTTTTTGCTAGAAACATAGAGAAAGATCCATGCTGCCACACTGTTCAGTGACAGTCCTACTATGAAAATTAAACAGTAGACCAGGGGAATGACTGTCTTGGTTATTACTGTGCTGTGACTGCAGTTGTTTCCCAAGGAGTTTGTGCTGGTGTTGACCATCTTAACAGTATCTTTGTTCCTAGAAGCAGAGAAAGATTATCTCTGTAAGAAAAAGTGGTGCTAGGCTTTCCATTAATTAGTGTAAGATTTCTACTCTCACTTCAAAATAAACTTGCCATACTCCTCAGAAATGACCACATTTCCACTGTGTATAATTTCCAGCAGGGATGCATAGTTTGTATTTTCCAAGTGATGCCATCTCACTTCTTGCTGATGTTTAAGGGCGTGCTGCTGTTCTGAACAGAGAATCCAGTTGCTTCTCCGTTTGACTTTAATCCCCTGTCTTTAAGCCCTGTGCTGCCCCTTTCTTCTGTGTGTATGCCTATGCCGCTGTGAACTTAGGAGGGGGACTGAGCCACAGTCAGTCTTTAGAATGAGGCTTTAAATATGTCTCATTAACCCTTAAGGATCAGTATGTATTTTTAGCAGTATTTTACCGGGAACCATGTGAGGGATATGAATATTCCTCGTACAAGTGTTTTGTTTTGTATATAGACATAAAAACACTTTTTTTGTTCATCAAGTGTGAAAGTACATAGTGTATGCTATTATTTTCTAGTGTTGTCTTCAAAGAAACCTGTACATGCAGCTAGCACAGTTTGTTTTAAACTTTTGGTAGCACCTGTGTGTCAGCATAACATACAAGCTACAGCTGTCCTCTCCGGTCATTCAGATTTAAATTTTAGAGCGTCTCCAAGAAGAAATCACATCTGTTGTCTGCTTTTCTTTGGCAGAATGTTTACGGGGGTGGATTATCCTCTGTGGGGAAGGGAGAACAGATATAAATATAATGCTGCTGTATTTGGCAAATGAAAATCTAGGCAACTGGAAAAAAAGTGCTATAGAGCTGGGAAAAAAACCCCAACCACCTCTTCTTTTAGAAAATAAAGAATTTCCTTATTGCCACAATTCAGAGTGCATAGCTGATGCCTCTGTGCAGCAGGCTGGAATCTGAATGCAATCTTGCCATAACTAGAAACAGAAATTTTCTTTCCAATAGGTAAAATTGTTTCTTTTGATGTACTGTTTTCTTTATCTCTTTTGCAGACACTGTAAAGGCTGCCCTTCTTGGATGCTGTTCTAAAACTTGCATGGATATGTAGAGCAATGGAGCAGGCATTACCTGTGATCACACTCAAGGCCTGCAATTAATCTCTTCCTGGTAGTTCTCTATGAGGACCTGCCATCCCATCTTTATGTCATCAAGGCATTTGGTTTTGTTTGGTTGGGTTTTTAAAGGGAAAAGATGGTGAGGAGAGCAGGTGTTATAACTACTGTATGAAGGTGCATTAGAATTAGGAGGTAATAATAGGTAAGGCTTGAAATGATATTCCTAAAACTAGAAATATGTCCCAGGAAAGCACCAACAGCAAATGGCATTTTTATTTGAGACAGTAACAATGTGTATTTAAAAACTGCTCTCTTCCCAGCGCTGTCTGCTCTGTACACGTTCTCTTCCTCCTGTCAGGCTGTCTAGGCAGGACCCTCTCTCGACATATGATGTATTTAGAATTTGTTCCTGCTCTGTAGGGTTTCCTAATGTGAAGTAACTGGAGGAGGGTCTTTCTACGCTTGGACTTAGTAGCAGATAATAAATGGCTCAGGATGTTCATGAAGTGTTTCTTGTGCTGAGGCATTGTACAACAAAGGAATATTTCAAAAGTGCATGATTAGAGATGTGGACATTAAAACTTTGTAAAGTGTATTGTGTTTATGCAGCATGGAAGACACCCTAGACACTTGATACCAGCAGATGTATCAACTAACTGTGGTTGAGAAGGAGGGCAAAGTCCAAGCTAGGTACTATGAATCTCTCAGTGCCAGTGACATGTCCTTACCTCTCTTGATTTGACTGTTGTGGTGCTCTTTGTTAAGGGTTTAGAGTGCCTTCCATTCTTGGGCACAGGGCTGCTTCTTGTACTGGGAAACCTATGCGAGAGACAGGAAAATGCAGGGTTTTTTGTATCATAACACAGGACAGTGTAATTCTGTAGCACTGTGGGGTTTCCATAGTGCACGCCTGTTTAGACCATTTGTACTGCAGGCAGACATCAAAATTGGTTAAGGATTGAGTCACTGCATGGATAAGGTAGAGGCTTTTGTGTCCCCCCTGCAATGCATCACATCATTTGTGTTCAGGATCAATTTTATCTAATCTTTTTGTCACATAGTCACATGATCAGCTCTTTCTGAAAGGCCTTGTCCCTACTGCTCTAAATAGTTTGTCATTGGAAGCAACACTGTCACCTTACTAGCCTGTTGCCTTCCTCAGTCATGGGTCCTGGTGTGGATCCTGTAGGAGCCATGGCAATGTGGTACCGCAAGGTCTCACTCCCGTGCTCTGGCAAAGAACCAGTCTAGCAGGGTTGTGACCTGCTGGCTTGTCATCACACAGATGGGTTGCATATAGCTGGCAGAAGGCATGCTTCCACTTCATAGAAGAGCTGTCCTTTCATGCTTGTTCTGGTTGCATTCCTGTTCAAGCTGCCCTTAAACCTCCATAACAAGAACATCTTCTCTCATGAGAACTTTCAGGGTCTCCACTAGGTGATATGCAGCTTGAAATGAACATAGATGTGCCCTTTGTTCCACTTTGAGGTTTATCTGAAAACTGAGAATACTCCTTATTCGATGTTTGGCAGGGGGTTGGAACTTGATGATCTTAAGGTTCTTTCCAACCGTTACTGTTCTGTGATTCTATGATTCTATGTTAATCAGTGGGTCAATTTAGAACCTTTTTGTTGAAATGCTATTTGCGGTGATGACTAGCCTTAAGGATTCTTTTTTTGTTTTCTCCAATTCTTAAAACATTGCTGTTGTTTAACTGCTATGTAACTGCTGCTTTTTGCCCATGTGTGATGGAGGGTGTGTATTAGCACCCAGTGATTTGTATGTGAGAATAGCCTTCCATACCTGAGCATCATTTCATGTTCAGATGCTCAGTCTAGTGTAAGATAAATTTATTCTATGTAAATATCAACTAGTTGTGCAAACCCAGCAAACTTGATTCACCAAACGTGTAAGATTGATATGGTAGTATAAATCAAAGTTTTGAACTTTGTCAGTTTGCAGATCATGTTGTCTTGGCAAAATACACAAAAGAGAAGTTGCATAAGCCATTAAAAATGCTTAGTTCTTCTGTATCCAAACTCTTACACTATCATTTGTTACCCTTCCAATATCATTAAGGCACTTCTTCACTTCTGTAACTTGTCTGTCAAATTTCAAAGTCCACAGCTGCTTTACTGAACATAAGAATAATATATACAAGATTCTTTTTTTTTTTTCTTACCCCCACTGTAAAGAAGGTTCTGTAGAACTGAGCGCTTATTTTAGCTATTTATCGAAGTTAATAACAGCTGCTTGATGAATAAATATGCAGTGCAATTACTGGGTCAGGAATTGTTGACAGTGGTCATTGTCCCCAGAAATCTTCTCTGAACTGGAAGCTGGAGTTTATCAGGGAAGATCACACCAAAGGTTATGTCTGATGGTCGAAGAAATCTAGAGAAAGAGCAGTTGTGTTGGGCTGAATTTTTTTTTTTTTAAGACTTTCTGTCTAATGTGGTTGAAATATTGGTAGTGGTCTGAACTTGCAGTCCCAGTGGTGCTGGTATAATCCAGTTGGAAAGCAGCCCGCAGTTTGGATGTGTGTCCCTGGCCACCATGGAGCAAGTTGCCTCCCCACTATCTGGAGCTGAGCAGAGTATGTGACTGGACACCAGCTGGAAACTAACAGGGCAGGATGTGTTGGGGCTCTTTGGGGCTTGAAAGGATGGGCAGGCTCTCTTGTTCATTAGGAGCTTCACCACCAGAGGGAAATATAAGCAGGGCCTGCTAGCTGTGAGGTGCCAGTGGTAGAATCCTTCATCTCCATTTCAGTGTTGCTCTCCGAAGGTGTTCAATGGGCTGCTGGGTGTCAGAGCTGGCAGGGCCAGGTAGGGACTGTTCCAAGGAAAGTCCTCTGCACCTGGCCAGTTCTCAGCAGTGTGTACTCAGGGGCTTCACCTCCACTAAGGCACTGACCTGGTGCAGGGTTGGTATGGGGCAGAGATGTTCTGGGGTCATGGGTGTAATTGCTGGTCTCTTTTGGAAGGCAATTTTTGCAGTGGCTGTGGAGATTCATTGGTACGTTTGACCTGCAAGTTTGCCAAGAGACTAAAATTTTGTTATTTTTCTGTTCTTTTTATAACATTTGTCATAAGGCAATGTCTGGATTTTAATACTTTAGAGAATAAAAGTATGCAAAATACAGTGTACAATTTTAGCCCTTCAAAATGGCATATTGGGTGGTAATTCTTGTTTGCTATAGATGCATAGAATATAGGATGAATAGTTGAATGACAGAAAAAATAGCATTCCTGTGACAGGAGGTAGTAAGCAAGTAACTGAGATAGCATTATACATGATGGCACGTGGTGCACGCTCCCTCTGGTGTGGCTCAGATTAAAGGGGGATCAATAAATGTGGCTATAACTTCTGGAGGGTCTCGGTTACTTGTTGCTGTGCCTTCCAGCCCTTGATTTCTCATGCTTGGTGTGGGAGGACAGAGGGATTGGTGAGCCATATTTCTACTCAGACTGCTCCTCAGGGTGCTGATGAAAATAGCATCCCCTGCAAGAGTAGCTGAGAAAGGCCCTGTGTCCTGTGAAGGATGCTACTGCTGTGTCCCTATGAGTAACAGTGGCTTCTGACAAGCCTTGACAACAGTATGGGTATGGTCTGTCTGGAGCTACGGTTAGTAGATGGAAGAACAGAAGTGTGAACAACTCTTTAACTCTTTTTAACAGTGCTTTTGATCCAAAAAGGCAAATTCAGGGTATTGTAGTGAGGATGTAGCTGTCAGTGATAGAGGGAGGTATTTTTTTCATGCTGTGCTATTCTATTTACAAACTCCTGACTTCCCGAATGTGGGGTGGGTCAAACAAAAAACTGGTCTCGGACATTTTCCAACTCAGAATGCTGTCCTTTACAGCTTTCTTAACATCCTGTGCTGGTCCTGATAGTGCTTTTGGGAGTTTGTGAGCTAACTGCTTTGTGTACTGTGCTTTTTTCCTCCTGTGTGCATCTTATCCCCAAGCCTGACACAATCACCCCTTCTGCCAGGATCCCCACATAGTATCAGTAATGCCTGTGCAGAAACTGCAGCCCCTTGATTGATCTGGCAGACAGGGACCCTGTGTCACCTGTTAGGGTGGCAGCACCCTGGCTGTCACTGCATTCATCCACCTGCAGCCCTTTGCTTTGCACTGGTCAGCAGCATGTCCTAGCCTGGATTGTGTATTCTTCCTCATCTGTTAACTGAAGGGAGCAGTTGACTTGTGCAATTTGGCGTAAATTTGCTGTATTATCTAACCTTTGAAATGTTATCCTAACAAAAAAAAACCAACAACAACCAAACAAAAAAAAACCCAACAAAACATAAAATAAAGCTGTAACATCTCTTTGTTGGGGCTGTTATTTGTCCCTGGCTGGCTATATTCTTTTGGTTGGCTTTTTAATTCTTGGGTGGGGGTGTGAAGATTTGAATGTCTTTGTATGACACAGTCAGTAGTCATAAATCCCTATGAATTAATGATTGTAACTGTGTTTCTTGTTCCTTATATTTGCAAAAACAACTCCCAAGCTTGTAAATTCAGTGCATTACAAGCATTTCCTGCCAGTGACTGGGCTGAGAGGAATCCCATCAGCACCTTTCAGAAGTATGCTGTACTGTGGTGAAAATCTTCTTCACAATTGTGAATGAATTCTCATTTTGTTGGATACAAACCATCTGTTTCTAAACTTGCTGCAGATCTGAGCCCTCAGTTTCTGTTCCCCTTGCTCCCATCCTTCCTTACGCTCCTACCCATCTGCTCAGCCTTTAAAAAGAGAAATAAATGTTGCAAGTGGATGTTTTCAAGTGACCCAGCAACCAGGAAAATGAACATTCCTGTCCTCAGGTTAGACCAAAACAGAGTAGTGCAGGGCACTGTCCTGGCAGGAGGCAGGGGCACAGGTGAATTTGGTAAGTAGGTGTGACATGGGGTCATGCCAGAGCCCTGCCACCACACGCCTTTGCTGGGACTTGCTGGAGTGTGATCTGGCTGCGTCAACAGCCATGCTTTTAGTGTGTCACCCTCCTGCATGGTGCTTCTGCTGCCTTCACAAGCAAAGTTTAAGTAAAAAACTTCCTGCTGTTGACTTGGCAGGTGAAGGGGCCAAGGTGACACCACATAGTGCAACGGTGTTTAGCATTGACAGCATTTTGTAACAGATTTTCCTGACCAAAGGTATGATCAGTAAGACCATAGGTGATGTTTTCTTGGCATGTATGATTAATTTCTGGTGTTCTGAAGGACAAAGCAAGTGAGGAGAGCAAACAGGTATCAAGAGCAGCTGTAGATTAGATTGTTTATTTCTTGTTACAGTAGCAGGTTCTTTGAAGGGCTGTGCAGGTTCCTTTGGTTGCATCATGAGGACACCTCAAGGGCACAATTTTATTTCTGTCTGTGAAACGGTCAGTAATTGTTTGATTTCTTTTTACTGTCCGGAAGTCCCTATGCTACTTTTGAAATTTGAAATTTAACAGCCTAATTTTCCTGATAAATTAAATTTTTTCATTTTTTTTTTTTTAGTTCTGATTTTCAGACAAGGGTCTAAGTTATTCTAACCCAACAACCTTTTAGCATTAAAAGATAAGAGTGTATGATGTATTTGTGCAAACCCTGATATTCACACTGAAACTTAAGCAATGCATTGAGCTGTTTGCATGTAGATTTTCAGATCTAACTCAAATATACTGTCTTTTTACCTTCTTCCCCACACCCAGATCCTCCCTATTTTCCATCAGTTGTAGTATCTTAATTAGGTGGACATAATAGGAAAAGTTAGGACCAGGGTATTAGGAATGATCAGTTCAAAATTTGATATTAAAGGATTAAACAGACCAGCTTTTAGAAGAAGCTGTCATGTCAAATTTGGAATTATTCCAGTAGGAGTATATGTTGTGGTTTAACCCCAGCCAGCAACTGAGTCTGATGCGGCCACTCACTCACTCACTCCCACTAGAATGGGGGAGAGGATCAGAAGGGTAAAAGTGAGAAAGCACAGAGGTGAAGGTAAGAACAGTTTAATAAATGCAATAAAATAGTAATAAAAAGGAAAATAACAACAGAGAGAAATAAAACCTAATGAAAAAAAGAGTTACACAAATGAAACCCAATTTCTCACTGCCTGCTGACCAGCCCAGCCATTCCCAAGCAGCAGCTCCTGGTCAGCTTTCCCCTCCATTCACATGTTGAGCCTGACGCCATGGTGTCTGGAATATCCTTGTAGCCGGTTGGGGTCAGCTGTCCCACCTGTGTCCCCTCCTGGCTTCTTGTGCCCCCCAGCTTCCTCACTGGCAGGGCAGCATGAGAAGCTGGAAAGCCCTTGACTTGGAGTAAGCACCACTCAGTAACAACTGAAACATCGGTCTTATGAACATCATTCTCATCCTAAATCCAAAACACCGGCACTCTACCAGCTACTAGGAAGAAAATTAATTCTGTCCCAGCTTAAACCAGGACAGTATGTCAATAAAGCATTTTAATGAATAGTAGTTTTATTGTCCTAAAAATGAGTATTTAAAAGAAGTAAAATCTGGCTCAAGTGAAGAAATTGTTCCCTTTGATACACTATTTTAATAGTAACATAGTAATATTATTACTAATAGTAATATTTGATTTTTAATTCTATTTTCTGATGTTTTCCACTGTTTTACATAGTCATGTGTCCTCAGCCATAAATTAAACCAAATGTAGTTCCTTTAGAAAAGTATCTTTTGCCATGGTATACAGTACAGAGCAATCCTTACCTTCATGTCAGCAGCCCTTTGGTGATGCAGCTTGAGACAGTTCCATGTGTCAGCTGAACAGGTGTGGGAGTTTGCCTTGGTTTTCTCTATTTATTTATAGTTATGATTGCTCGTTTGTGTTCCAAGTAATCTGTTTGTGGTTTGCGTAACGCATGGGTGATTTCCTGTTCACCCTATTTGTACCGTAGTTTAAAAAAAATAATTATAGTGCTAGTCACTAAAAAATTAAAGCAAATCTTTGAGAGCGTTGGTAATGTACAGAAGCATGTAATGAAAAGGCAGAGTCTTTCACCTGGAAAGAAGTATAAAATTGCATGTGGGGTCTCTCTTCAGCTATGAAGCAGATTTACAGGTTAAGCCCTTTATAAGCCCTTGTAATGTAAACCACCATAAAAACTGTGTAAGCTTCAGGCGGTTTTGTTACTCACTGACTGGAGCGCAGTGTTCTGTCTCCTCTGTGTTATCCATTGGCAGCTACCTGGCAGCTGGACGGGCTTTAGCTCCTTAAGCAAATGCCTTGTAATATTATCTTCATTATCTGCCTTGGTAGTGATTGTGGGTCGGAGCGGATTGTGGGTCGGAGCGTGCTGCCTGTCTGCAGGCAGAAGGCTGAAGAGCTGGAGAGCTGTGCCTTGCTGTGTGGCCAAATGTGGTTGTGATCTCCAGGGCTGCAGATGGCCAGTGCTATTTTTGTGTACTTAGACGCACTTCCATGAAGTTCAGTGTTGAAATGGTTTCAAAAAGAACACGTTTGTGTAGTTGGCAAAGCACTAAGCAATTTTAATTTGGGGGCTGATGTTTTCTTTTCTTAAACTGTTCTCAGGCCTGGCCGTGACCTTTCCTGTGAAGCTTACTGCCTAGAGAGCAGCTGCCTTTGTTAATGGGAGAGCTCTGCATTGGAGCGTGTGGGCTTATTACATTGGGGTTGCTTAGGGCATACTCAAAGGCTAAGGTGGATTCTTTAGATCTGGGAGGAATCTTTTGTGCATGTCTTTCTCTTTTTTATTATTCTTCTTTTATTATTTTTTTTTCTTTACCCTTAATCTCTTTTCTGTCTTCTTCCTTTCCTGTTGTTCCCATGTATTTACTGTGAGGCTTTCAAATCAAGCACATGGTAATGGAAAAGCTATGACGGTGAGAAAGTAGTATGTTCTGAGAGAGATCTGAGGTTTGGGGAGATAAATTGAGGTTTATATGTTTGTTTAAAAAAAGTGAAATATGTAAGTTGCATACATTAGTGTTAAACATTTAGTACATGACTTGAGCTTAACTTTACAGAGTGTACCCAAACCCTCTGTTAAATAAAAAATTTCCTTGTGGACTTTCCTTCTGTGAGTGTTTATCACCTTACAAAAACAGCCCAAAGGCATGAACAAATGAATTACCTTCTGCTAATGCATTGCTGCTATGTACACATTCTTTACTTAGAGCCAGTGTGTATTCACCTGAACCTGTAGTCCCTTCCTTCCCCCAGATTTCATTGAACATTTCCCTGTGAAATAAGGGGGTACCTTCTGATACAAAACTGTCTTTACATTATGGTGAGTACTCTCACCCTTCTTTTATTTCTGAGACTCCCAGGTCAAAGCCATAATGGTCAATTATTTGTTGCTTTTGGTTTTGTTTGTTTGGATGTTTATTCATTGACAGTTTTTATAACTGCCTTGTATTCTGTTTCCACAGCAGTATCTGAACTGGGAATCAGAATCTGAGCTCTTTGGGTCTGGTGGGCAGGTGCTGTGATGTGAAAGTTTTGTTTCAGTTACTTTCTTGTGTGTCAGAGGCTGGGGCATGCTCTGGTCCCCTCTCAGCTGCCTGATGCTGGGCTCTGTCCTCTTAGGGCAGTCTCCTTGAGCTGTGGCAGCTCCTGTGGGGATCATGCCAGTGAATAACATCCTGCTTCCCTAGCAGTGCTTCTGTGGGCCCTGTTGTATTACATCTTCAGCTGGTGGGCTGTAACGTTAGGATTCATGTCCCATGGATTTTGTGTCAAACCTCATACCATCAGGCTTCAGTTTCAAGCAAACTGAAGGGAATTCATCTGCCCTAAAGAGTTACAGGCTTTTGTGTGCCTCAGGAGAAGACAGGGCTAAATTTGTAACAGGAAGAAGTGGTGAGTACCAGAGGTTGCAGGTTTTAACCCTCCTCCTGGTGGTCAGCCACCCTTAGAGGAGTACTTGCATGTCTCTTTACTCTTTTCTCCATCCTGTACCCATGTCATGAGTGTAATTGTTTCAGCACATCTACCCAGTGTGACAGACCCTGCTTCATCCTTTGTGCCAGCTGCTTCCTTATGTGTGTTCACACATGTGCATGCCCAGTGTCCTTGTATGCCTTAGGCCCCACTCAACCCCTTCCCTCTCTCTCACTGGGAGGCTTGATAGGACCATCCTCCTGCTTTGCTCTGATGCCCAGCGTGGTGGCAGAGGCTGGGAGCAGCTGGCAGGAGCTGTGTTGCTCCGAGCACTTTGCCAGACTGGGGGGATTCTGCTGGGGATGGTGGGGGCCATTGCTGGCACATGCTCTCCTACCAGGGGGTTCAGGCAGGAGGCCCTGGAGAAGCCTTCTGCTTTTACTGTTTGCCATAGGGTATTAGTTTAGCTGAAGCATGTTTTGGAAAAATATGGTTTCTGTTTCCATTCTCATTCTCATTCCGAATGTGGAAATTGGCTAGAGAGGAGTCATGCCTGTGAGCTGGGAGCTCAGTTTTACGCTGTGAGACATGAGTTGGTGGCAGCACAAGCTATTTCTTCTCTACAGATGGGCTGCAGTCCCGTGGTGGCAGACCCAGGCCTTGTCCAGGGTGGGAGATAGCTCAGGCTGGCTCTGTGATGGGAGCACAGCTCTGTGGGGGAAGCATGTCCATTCCCAGCCCGTGTTCAGGCAGGCATCTAGATCTGCTCCCAGTGACACACAGTGCTGTCATCTCTTTGAGAATCCGCTGCCACAAGATGGGGTCAGGGGTTGCCTGAGCCATGAAGCCCGTTCCCTGGGGATCTTCGCTGGAGCTGGCTGCTCTGGGACTAGCCTCCTTGATCTGCAGCACAGCCAAGGGCAGCCCTGCTCTGTTGGCCTCTCCTCTGGCAGACCTGCTGCAGCTGAGCAAGAATCAGGCAGGACAATGCACAAGGCTTTTTAGGTGCTCTCTGGAAGGCTCACAGTCAGCCACTGTGTCATCTCTTTCTGTCCATCCTGTTGTCATTTTTCTAAGCAAGGAGACGAGGAATGGGTCAGATAAGGCTTTGGCTGATCACAAGCGCTTTGTTTGTAATTCAGTCTAAAAAAACCCACCCTTTTGTTGCTTCTTTTTTTTTTTTTTTTTTTTTTCTTTTTTTTTTTTTTTTTTTTTTTTTTTTTTTTTTT